>CAUYSK010091495.1:0-51134 GCA_963575035.1 Avahi laniger
TCCTCTCTGTTAGCTACTTTTCGGGGGTTTTTTTTTGTGTGTTTTTTTTTTTTTTGTTTTGTTTTGTTTTTACGGCCGTTTGAGATTAACAAATTGATTCAGAGATTTAAGAAGCAGCTGAGTCCAAGGGAGTTCCTATGGGTTGGCTTTTATTTATAGTGTGGTGGAAGGTGGGAGGGAACCGGGTTGATGGGAGCTTCCAAGAGGTCAAGAGATCAGAAAAACAAAATAATCTTCTCATTGGCCTCACATTCGCATGGTAAACACACAGCTCCTGAATTCTGCCCAGCTATGTAAATCGGACTGAGTCCTGAAAAAAACTGGCTTGGAACTGGGAAGGAAGAAGACTTTTCAGCCAGTAGCACAGGAAGGAATTAAATGGTGGGAGACATTTTTCAGCAATAACTGTACCATTTTCAATTTAGCTTGGTTTTTTTTTTTCTATCTTAGCTGTCCCTCAGACACAAACAAGAAAGTGCAAACAATCCCCTAGATAACTCGGTAGTAGAACCTGGATCCTTTTTGTATTTGAGAGTGAAAAAAGAAAGTGAAATAGCACACCCGCCCCCAAACCACCAACCCAAAGCCCATCATTGCTGAATGGGCAATTCGAAGGCCCCATCAGAGGATGGTATCACATGAAAAAGGAATGAGGTGCCCTTAGTCCTTGAAATAAAGACATTACTCCCAAATGGAGAAAAAGCAAGTCTACGAAAGGCATTACTAGGCATATTTCAGTAGCCTTTTAATGAATGAAGACACAGCTACTTTCATCAGCATATACCGGTTCCATTTCTACTAAGTTATTATTTGTAAATTGTTCCCAAAGCTAAAACCTTACATGTAAGACTACTCTTTACTTCAACCTCCTTTGTTTAACTTTTGTTTTTTAGTCACCTTAATCAGAAGGATTTTTAAAACACATTTAATAATGTCCCTGCTTTGATTGAGTAGTTAAGGATTAAGTTATATGAAAATTGTTAGTTGTGGATGCTAAATTGGAGTGGGACTCTATTGTCTGTAAGAAAATGACTTTATTAGTGTTTCCTTGCTAAATGCTGGGAAATAACTACACTATTGATGAGGATTATCTCTGAAAGAATTATGAACTATCTGCTTACATGGGCACTGGTACAATATAAGCAAGATCATAACGTTTTAAAATCTAAGCATTCTTTTCACATTTTATTACAAGGTGTGTTCATGCAAATTTAATTATATTACTCTTCTGTGGACACATATATACATGTGTGCACTCCACCCCCCACACACATACACTGTCACCACCCCTATTCCCACCTTTCCTTAAATTCTTCACTGGCTTCCTAATGCATTTCAAATGTAATCAAATCTGGCCAGCAGGGCAGACTTTACTCTAGCCCCTGTCCTGGCTTTACCTTTGTCCAAATTTCATCTTGTATTCCAGGCTTACCCACATGGACTTATTTCAGCAAATCAGACCTGCTTTGCTACCTCCTGCCACAGGGCCTTTGCACATTCAGTCTCCTCTGATTACAAAGCTCTGCTTCCCAGCCTACTTCTTATTCCCATCTCCATGGACCTTTAGCTCTTAATCATCTTCAGAGCTAAGATCACTTCCCAATGAGCCCTTCCCTGAAGCGCCTGTCCCTGCCAGCCACCATCGTCAGGCTGAGTCAGGTCCTTCTGTATTCACAAAACTCTCTTCTCAGTTTGGAAGTACACATGCATTCCTGCCATTATCTAATTAACATTTTGTCCCTGAGCCACTAGATCTTATGCTCCATAAAAGCAACTATGAAAGATAATACTCTTGTTTATCACTATAGCCTTAGACTCTGGTACAATACCAGCCCCCAAAAATTCTTGGATAAATTAGTGAATACACTTTTATCACCATCAAACTCGGAGACCACAGAGTTGTAGAATCCCATCAGGAAACATGACCTGCAATCTAAAAGGAACCTGGGGAGGCTTTAATGAAGGAGCTATTCACAAAGACATGGGTGGAAGAAGGGACTCAAGAAGGGAGAGGCCTTGTTTTGCAACAGATTTGCAAAGAAATTTTAAAATCTGCAATGTTCATTTTTGGTATAGCTCTTATGGTAGCAAAAGTGAAAATTTAAATGCTCACAAACTTTCATGTAACATTTTTACATATAAATTCTAAAATGTGTACAGGACTCTTCTTTGGTAGTCTCTGCATGTGGAATGCAACCAAAACTTCAAAGTGTACCAAATGTCCTTGAACAGGTAAATAAACAACGGTATACTCGTGCAAGGGTACATCAGTCAGGCATTGGCAAACAGTGCACAGTGCTTTTGGCCAACGTTCGAAATTACAGAGAAGTGTGCCTTGTGTGTTATGTATATCTACACGGTTTGTGTTTTCTATAATTTTATATTACTTTTATAATCCTAAAACTGGGCAACAATTAAGAATAATCACCTTGATTCAACCCTTTTGTTTTATAAAAGGTAACAAAGTGACTCAGAGACATGTTTATTTGGCAAAAGGCATAGAGCAGAAAGAAGAAGTGGTGTAGGACTCTTACTCCAGAGCTCTTTCCACTAATCTTATTTCCTTGATGTGAATTTTATCTAGAATAAAATGCATCTAAAACGCTTGAATATTTTTGATGTAATATATATCAGTTAATAAAAAGAACCAATAATTCAGATGCTGCTCTGAACTTACGAAATTGAGTTCTCATTTATTTATGCTGAAGAGGTTTTTCTTTTCTTAAAAATAAAGCAGGATAAAATTCAGGCTTTACTAAATGTACTGCTAAGTGTCCCTGTGACAATTCTTGAGTTTTGCTGCAATGAAAATCATGGAAAACAGGCACATCCATCACCAGAAGTAAAACAAAAATGTAAACATGGCTCAGCAAATGCAGATATGTTGGGAAGTTCCTTGTACCTATGTGTGCCAGGGTGAAGGTTGCTGGCATCAGAACAAAGAATCATTAAATCACTAAAAAGAATTAAAATATCAATTAAGACTCAAAACAATGACATTCATATTTCAGCTACTTGCAGTTGCTAATAAAGGAAATTAAAAGTTTTATAATATGAAAAGGATATTAATAGCTTCATGAAGAATGACCTAGAAAGTAGATTTTTATTTTAACTCAGGATAGAATTATAGATAATGAACTGCTTTTAAAGGCTTATTTTAGGAAAACTGATACACCAAGAGATTTTGCAATCTGTTCCAATCATAATTCACAAAAGAATAGCGATAGATGTCAACAGGAATTGGAATGAACACATCTTCCACTCTAAAATACAAACCCAAGTAAAATTTGAAGACTCTCAGCAACCAAAAACAACATGATCACTATTTTCCTATTTTACTTCATTATTGATACTCACAGTTCTGCATCCTTTCCTTTTCTTGAAGACTTTCATAGACCAATCCATATCCCTTACAAGTTCATTGGCATATAATTATGTGTAAAGAACCTAAAAGCCCAAATTCAGTAAAATTTGTAAATGCTCGTCCCTGGCATTTTTCTCATAGTCAGCCAACTAACTCTTCCACGCAAATGATCTAAAATGGTGTTATTCAAATGGAGATAAGAGTATGCATCAAGATTCGTCAAGAGAAACATGAGCATGGAAAGTGTTAAGAGAGTAAGATTCCAATAGACTTCCAACCTTTCAGCCTGACCAGTCAGAGAAGATGCTGTAAGACTGCTGGCTGCTCCTTCTCCTTCTCACCCTTTACAGAGGAAAGTGATGCCTCTCAGCCAACCAGAATCTTATTAAAGGGCATTATCTCAGGGAGTAGAATCTCCCAGGGCACCAAAGGAGGGAGTATAGTAAGCCTCTTTCATCCAAGGCGCCCTAAGCCTGTAGTGTTGCATTGGGTCTTCCCTACATCATACACATGGCTCAGAGTTCAGATATGTCATAGAGTTCAGTAGGGCTATTTTAATTTAACAAACTTGTCTCTTCACCCCTCTATTGAGAATAAATGTGTCTATCCTGAGGGACTGTCCCATGAGGACAAATAGGAATGAGTTGGAAGATATCTCAACAGAAGCAGAGCATCACTTCGCCAAGGCACAGACACCTGGCAGAGCATTGTGTCTCTTCTATCTCACAGTCAGAATCCAGAAATGAAATGGAGATCATCACAGTATGGATTAACGTGTTTATTTGAATTGAAAATGAAATCGGACTTTTTCTGACAATGAAGGATGGGTTCTCCACCGAGATTATGTGAAGAACATTTCCCATAAATTGAATGAGTTAAAAATACACTCCGAAGTTTGGATAGACATAAATTTATGATAAAAGCTTTTCCCAAAGAAAATATTACATGGGAAAAAGTGTACTGAAATAACCAATATTCTGATTGTCTGAACTTTATTAAGGTATACAGGATGCCTCGATATGAAAGAGTAATGGATGTAGAGCATGATCCTTTGATGCCTTTCCCGGAAATCAAGAAAGTAAAAGACCTCAATACCGGTAAACAAATTCTTTTACAAGTCAGGTTGTTTCCAATTCTTTAGATTTAGCAAAATGGAAGGAAAGCCTAATTATTTATAAGTTGTCCACCAATCAATTAATAAAATAGTTTTTGGTGATAGAGCAACGATGATATTTTTTGGTATATAACTTAGTAGGGTCAATGATTTGAGAGGCATGACTATAAAATACACTTCCATTACCATCCATTTACTTATGTGAGCATACTTTTTTAGCATGTTCATTTACAAAAAGGAAGAAGAGGAACAATAGTGATGTTGAAACTTATTTCATTTCAGTAATAATAATTCTCACCCCAGGCACATGACTTAATCTTTAAAGGATAGCCTCATTCGTCTCATTAAGAGATATATTTCCAATAAAGTCATACATTTTATGTTAAAATATCTATTAGTACATTATATAATATTTAATAATTATTTATTGAGAAATGGTTGTTTTTATCAATTGTGAATTAATAATAGAAATACTGCATCCAGAATCATGCTAACCCTTAAACCCTTATGATCACAGATTTTAATTCACATATAAACTAAACATACATACATATATATTTTTGTTGCAGAAAAGTATGATAAAATAACCAATACAAGAATTTCGAGCACAAACTAAATTATGTTAGATTAAAAAAGATTAAAATCCTGTGGTAGAAGTAGTACAAAAGTTCGAGTCAAAGCAAAAACAATTATAAGCCTGTTGTTGAAGGACTTACTTGTTTTCTAATTGAATAATGTTAGCATAACATTGTTGTGGTGCTTGCATCCATCAGATATATTAGGATTGATCAACTAGCTACTTTTTTAATGTTCATTTTTATAATATAACCAGAATTTACATCTTTCGTGGCTATCTAAACTTCAGATAAAAAAGTAGATGCTAACTTAAACATTTATGAAGGTATACATAGATTTTTTAAAAAATCATTTTGGGGGGCACATTAGTAAAAAACATTTAAACTTCCTGGACCTAAAAGATGTAGCTAAGTGGGATTCAAGTCTCTGCTACATAAGATTTGTGATCCTGGGAGAAAAGGTCAAAGTGAAGAGAGCATAAAACATCAGTAACTATGAACTTGTGGAAATTGCCTGAGTCCCTTTGACTATGTATTCCTGGCCTACAAAACTGAATTAAAAGCTTAAGAAAGTCGAGATCATGTTTTGTCAATCTTTGATAATACTCCTAAGTGCATAGTATATAACTCAATTACTTATTGTATAAGTGATTCTGTTTCTCCTGTGTTGTCTTGTTGATTATAAACTGCCCTTTGGGCGCCAATGTAAACTGGTACAGTATTTAGCAGTACCTTCCGCAATTTTAAATCAACATGGTTTTTGACCCAGCAACTGTATATCTCAGCATCTACATTAGAGCAATAACTCAACATGAGCACGAAGATGCGTGTAAAAGAATGACCATCATAGCACTGTTTTTATAGGAATAAAAGAGAAACAAGCAAAATGCCTGCAAGGAAGAGATCTCTAAAACAAATGATAGTGTATATAAAGTATGGAATTATTAAAAGCCGTAAGTAACAACAAAATAGAGTTTTTAGTAACAACAAGATACAACTATACCTACAGATGTGGAAAGATGGGCTTGATTTCTTGTTAAATAAAAAGAAGGAAAATGCAGAGGATACACAGAATGACCCTATTTTTTACAGATAAGCCAAAATCATACATCGAGACAGATAAAGATATTCAATTTATGTATACAGTGGTATGTGTGGTCATGAAGAGCTTTAGCTTAGAGTCTATACTCCTGTGTTCAAGTGTCAACTCAAGCTAACAGTCACTAACTGTGTAACATTGCAGAAATTACTTTAAACTCCTCTTTGTCTTGTTTCCTCGTCTATAAATTGGGGTTTGATAATAGCATCTGTATTAGAGGGTTATAAAGTTGAAATGGCTACTATGCATAAAAGCAATTAAACAGGGGCAGGGCTGAGATAAACATTCCTGACTGTTACATGTGATGAGTATCTACGTCTGTGTGTTTGCCTCTACTTAGAATAAAACGCTCTGTATGGCAACACATCAAATAGATCACAATGATGACCTCCTCTTGGTCAGGGAATGGAGAGAGAACTATACTTTCTATTTCACATACCTCTGTATTGTTCAGCTCTTTTTTTCCAACAAAGAATATGGCATTGGAATTGAAAATTACCAAATACTTTCCACAAGCAAGTACTACTTTTGTAATTTAAAGAAATGAAGAAAAGAATTTAAGTTTAGGGAAGTAAAATAACTTTTTAAAACAATAGAACATAACACAATAAAATTAACAGAAGATTACACACTGCTTTTCTTTTCCTAAATTACATTTCACATATGCCCATTGTTTGAAGACAATAATTAACTCCTCTGAGAACAAATTCTACATTTGCCAAAAAAAGTTGTTTCCCACTTTCACTTACAATGGAAAACTCATAAGGTTACTGAACTGAAAAACTGCATACTGGTTTGTTCCTCTAAATTGTTCATTTTATTTATAACTGTTGACAAATCCCAAGGTTAAACACATTGTGTAACCTCAATACTTATTTCAGGGGGAAAAAAAGTCTCTTTTCTTCTGCCTTCAAGTTTAATTAAAATAGCAGCCAGAGTTCCTATGGTCACTGAGGCCGCCCCTTGAAGACCATCTGTACAGACTGTGGAACCGGTTTTTCTTCACTGTTATCTCTACCACTATTAATCATCCTCTTCAAAGATAACTGCCAGCAAAGCATTTTTAAAAACAAACACATTAATACTATCTTGACTATCTGATCCTAATCTTCACTAAGAGAGCCAGACAAAAACCGAGCAAAATTTTAATATCATTGAGAATCAAAATTTCTTCCATTCTCTACTTAACTAAATGATCTGCTGTTCTGATTAAAAAATTTTAAATTCATCAATAAAATATTATACTTATTCTGTACACAATTTTATCTGAAAAAATGCTCATTTTTATTAAATTGTTTTTAATAATCTCATGAAATGAGTGAAAAACATTGCTCTGGTTCTCATCTATCACTTAATTTGTAAATTTCCTTATATTTGTGCATACGCATCAAAAAGTGTATATAAACTCCTTGGGTCAAGGACCATATTTTTTTATTCCAAGAGCATTCCACATGTTATCTATGAAACAGATGTAATGATACTAAACACAGCTCTACATTTTATTAAGACTTCTGTGTGTTTAGTGAGATAATAAACCCTTTAATTAACTTGAAAAAAATGCACTCTATAAACAAGAGACAGGGTAACATTTGCTTCCCAGCAGCAATAACCTAGCAGTGGAATGAGTCAAGCATGCCTAGGGTTTATTGATATATAGAAAAATGACTGTATCCTCCCCTCCCCTTTCATTGCCAGCCTTCATCAAAGACTGTGTCCTTTATTGCCTTTTAAAAAGCAGCCAGCTTTTCAGAGTTTCTAATTTTAGCTTAACTATAGAGTAAAAAGGAATAAGCTAAAGAAATACTCCATCCAGTCACATGATTTTGCTTTCTGGTCCTATATCCCAAGAATTTCATTAAATCTATGGAACAAATCACCGGGACCCATTAATAGGACCTACAATGTCTCTACAAAAAGAGAGAAAAAGAAAAAACAAAACAAAACAATTATCTACGGTTTGATTTAAATACCTGACTACTTTTTGGGATCCTGACAATAGGAAGCAAATATTCAGATGTTTTGAAAATACCACCCAGTGCACTAACTCTAAACAATAAGCCAACTCTCTTCTCTACCCGCCCTTCCCTTTGGCTTGCAAATACTCCACAAGAATATAGGAACAGTAAGATTCAATGTTAGCACCTCTAAACATTAATATTTACCTACAATTTAAAAGTTGTAATGCAGGTGGAGAAAGGAGGCAGTTATTGAAAAAAGAACTCAATATTACAGAGAAATAAAATGTGATACTGTAAAAGAAAACACCGCTTTCTGGGAGGGACTGAATGTGTGAAAAGGGACTCAACAACACCTTTTCAGAGTTGCCTTAAGCGATTTTTGGCAAGCGCCCACCCGGGGCCAGCATTGAACTGGACACTGGGTATAACTCATCTTCTTAGTGATGCAATGATTCATTAAGAATATAGGATGGCCAGGTGCAGTAGCTCATGTCTGTAATCCTAACACTTTTGGAGGCCAAGGCCGGAGGATCACTTGAAGCCACAAGTTCAAGACTAGTCTAAGCAACGTGGCAAGATCCCATCTCTACAAAAAATAATAATAGTAAAAAAATTAGCCTGGTATGGTGGCACACACTTGTAGTCCCAGCTGCTTGGGAGGCTGAGACAGGAGGATGGTTTCAGCCCAGGATTTTGAGGTTGCAGTGAGCTATGAGGACACCACTGTACTCTAGTCTGGGTGTCAGAGTGAGGCCCTGCCTCAAAAAAAAAAAATGAAAATAAAGAAAGAAGAAATAAGATTTATGGCACCATTTGTCCTTTCCATTTAAGGAACACAGAGCCATGAGATGCCCTGCATTGTCTCTTACAATACAAACTTGACTTTAAAATATGTGGCAGTTCATTGCAAATTATTCATTGTATTTATTAGAGCTAACTTAAAAGTAATCTTGCAATTTCTTCCCTGTAGGACTGTATTTTCAATATAATTAGAGTTTTTCATAGTAGAATTAATTTTTTGTTTTCAGCAGTTTTTTTAAACGTTTTATAAATATCATTATAACAGCAGAAGGGGATTTTAAAGAGAAAATAAATCACCCTTAATACCAACACTATAATGCAACAGATGGCTTAATTTTTGACTATCCTCTTCCAGTCTTTTAGCTATAAACTAGCATATTTTACATATTTATTATAAGAGTAAAGGCACAGTTTTTTATTCCGTTTGTATTTTTCCCTAATTTCGCATCTAAATATTTCCATATTGCAGCAATTTTAAAATTTATTTCTCACAGTAGTTCAATAATTCATGTTGCTGAAATATCATGATTTATGTATTCACTTTTTATATTTCATTCAATTCATGTCTAATTGTTTTAGTTCTGAAAATACTACAGTGAATATCTGTGCACATTTACTTTTTTTCCTTTTTTTGAAATATTTTCTTGGAATACCTTTATATGATTCAGCATAGCAATTCTGAAAATTCTTAATGCTTACAACTCATTGGAATAAAAATAATTAAAAACTCAGTGTGTTAGCTAATGCACAGTAATTATTTATTTTATATTTCATATTAGTTTGACAGAAACAAACCTAGATGCAGCTCCAAAAATGAATTTTATTAAATTTAGCAAATTATTATATGAGAAACTGTAATGATTTCACAGTTAGACTGAAGACATTTCCCTTAAAAATATAACAATACTGACAATGCTTTTATACTCCATTATTAAGTTACTCATCACTCCTGCCTCATTTTATTGAATCCTGCAGTTCTGAAACTAAGAAAACTTAATTGAGGGGCACTATAGAAGACTCAGATATCTTATTTAAAAGGTTAGCAATATGCATTAATGATTAAAATATAAAGAAGGATAATAGCAAGACGGGAGAAGGATGAGAACTGCTGGAAGAATCCTCACCTTAAAAACAAATTCACTGTGCTAACATCTATACAATTTACAGGTGAGGAAAAGAACATGCACAAATGTGTTCTTTTCATATTCTCTTCTTTGAGCAAAGGTTAAAACTAGATTTGCAATGAAGCTTATTGTAGGATGATTTTAATTGATTCTTGCACTTGGTTAACCTTATTTCTAGCAAATAGATGAATTTAACAAACCATACTATTACATAACAAAAGTTTTGTTTTTTTTTTTTTTTTTGAGACAGAGTCTCACTCTGTTGCCCTGGCTAGAGTGAGTGCCCTGGCATCAGCCTAGCTCACAGCAACCTCAAACTCCTGGGTTCAAGAGATCCTACTGCCTCAGCCTCCCGAGTAGCTGGGACTACAGGCATGCGCCACCATGCCCGGCTAATTTTTTCTATATATTTTTAGCTATCCAATTAATTTCTTTCCACTTTTGGTAGAGACGGGGTCTCGCTCTTGCTCAGGCTGGTCTGGAACTCCTGAGCTCAAACAATCCGCCCGCCTCAGGCTCCCAGAGGGCTAGGATTACAGGCGTGAGCCACCGCGCCAGGCCCTAAACTTGATCCTTTAAATACCAACTACACCAACCGGGGTGTTGCCAAGTTTTAGCATCTTACTTACTTGGTGCATTCTTCTAAGGACTGTACGAGCATTTGCTGGAAAGAACATATTTCTTCCAGATTTCCCATTAAATATGAAGTGTTTGCTGAACTTAACCTAGAGCCAAGAAAAATAACAGTAAAAATATGCAAACAGTGTTACTTATATTCTTCTCCTCTGCCATCCAACACCCTACTAAAGTCTTAACCTAATAAACAAATCTGCTTAAGTCAAATTAAACTGGTACACTGAATTCTGTTCCATATTTCACCCTCTATTTTCTGAAAATACAAGAGAACAGCCTAAAGTGAAGACTATTTTACAATTAATGCAATTTATCATCTAACTTACTTCTCACTGGTTTGCAATGGCCGCAGATAGGTTGAAAGCACAGTCTGAAGTTCTTTAGAATATTCATTTTCTGTTTCTAAAATATTCTGTAGCACCTACAATAAATGATGAATAAGTGTTATTTGACATTTCAAGTGTTATTGAACACTAAGATTTATAAACTTTGGAACGTTCATCACCATTGCTCAATTCATACTGTTGTTTCCATGTAATACTAATGTGTTTAATATCATCATTCCTTGTGATTATTAATTACTAAATTCATGTATTATTACAAAGGCCACACAACTGATTTCATTTTATTACCAACCGCATCTGACATAGGTATACTCAGAACAAGGCTAGAATGAATTCCATTACCAGATAAGGAATGCCAAGTCTATTCATTTATTTTCATTTATTTATTTTTTAGCTCACTGCTGATGAAAGTCTGAGCTAAGGCTATTCAGACAAAAAGGAGAAACCACACATAATCACAACAGCATGGATGAATCTCTACAACGTTGGGTTTTGCAAAAGAAGCCATTCCTCAAAAGCATATCCTGCATAATTTCATTTATGCTAAGTCCAAGTGTAGGCAAACCTTATCTAGGGTGACAGAAATCAGAGAAGAGGTGGCAGGGGTCAGGGGGACAGTGGGGAAGGGGCAGAAGATACATTTCTGGAGTGTTAAGTTCTCTGTTTTGATTTGGGTAGTGGTTACACGATTTATACATTTGTCAAAGCTCATTAAATTGTACCTTTAAAATCTATGCATTTTAATATATGTGAAGTATATCTCTACTAAAGAAACAAAGTTTATTCTTTAGACTGCATCTAAAAAACTGAAATCAATTTCTGGGAACTAAAGACTTTCATTAAAAAATATGACAGTCTCAGATCATCCTACATACTATATTTATTAAAAATTAAGGGTTTATTAATCAATCATTAAATAACCACTACTTTATTTAAAGATAGCAGAATAATTATAAATTAACCTTAAAATTGTTTCCTGATACCCTGTATTAGTGTAGCCAAAATTAGTTAAGTCCTAAAAACTGACAGGTAAATATAAAGTACAAAACATCTGGAATAAAACACAAACGCTTTCCACTGGCAATCGCTGACAGCAAAGGCACCTCAAGGGGCAGGACAGGAAGGCTCCTGGGTTTCCAGTGAGAGCACAGATGTGGAGCGTGGGTGTGAGAAGGACTCTGGTGCACGGGGCACCCGACTACCAGGACGGAATACTCAGCACGCTCCCGTACAAGACAGGTGCACTGCATGGGCTATCTACAATGCTCGCAAAAACATTTCCGTTAAGAGAGGTTAACTTAGCCCAAATCAAACAGCCAGTGAGTAGTAAAGCCAGAGTGGCCCTACGGCCTTCTGCTATGGCACCCCTCACGCAGCCTTCTCTGGGGATGAGGCTGAGGACGGGAGCCAGGGCCCCACAGCACCTGACATAAGCGCACGGAGTGAGATCCTTCCCTCAGCTTCTTTTCACTCCTGCTGTTACGAGCCAGTACTCTCCAAGTCAGAAAATCATATCACGTGTTTTCTGTGCATCGGCTACATGGGCTAAGACATGCTGTTTGTCTTCCAAAGCTATCAAAATATTCCAAATTAATCATACAAATGAAACTGTACAGAATAAAGATATTAAACACACTCAGTTTTCTCATGATTTTTGATAATCCAAATGTAAATTTAAACACTTAAGAAAAAAGTCACCAAGTTGAATTTAAATTTCAGCCTTAATAAACACAACATCGACTGTTACTCTGTTCACTGCTGTTTACTGTAAACTCTGAGAGAATACAGGTATTCATGAGTATCTGCAAACTTGATTAAATAACTTATATACTAAACTATTTCAGATGGGAAAAAAAACAGAGGCTCCTCCCCCAGGGACACTGAACTCCAGCTCTTCCCTGAATGGGGCTGTTCATGGGCCCCGACCACTGGTGCAAGCCAGAGGAGGAGGGGCCCCTGGGAGCTCGCTCCTTTGTGGGGAAATGTGGATGCTGATCCCACAATCACAATGTCTTCCCTCTAAGAAACACTTGCTGAGCACAAACGTCAGAGGCCTGGTGGAAAGAGGACACACTGTGACACCAGCCACTGCATCCCCACAAGCTTTAAACCAAACCTGATCATTCAAAAATAACAGGAGAAGCAAACCAAGCATAAAGGGACCTTGAACTAAAACAAAAAGAAATAAATAAAAATAAAATCTGTCACAGATGTGTAAGAAGAAAAGTTCTTTTGCAATGTTAAAACAAAGAGAAGAAACATGATTTAGTTTATCAATTACAAATATCGGATATCTAGTAAGCAACAATACTTAACGCATGCTTGAAAACCTATATATCTATTTTTTCAAACAGAAAAATCTTCCTATGTGTACGGTGAAGAAAATAACCACTGGAAACCATCGCTCATATGGATATGTGCAGAATAAAACTAAATGACATTTCCTCAGTCGTAGCACTAAGTATAGTATGCAGATATAAAAGTTTCCCATAAGAAAGGTACCAGAAACAATTCTAAAGAACCTCTGCCAAAAAGCTACATTCATTAAAATAGTTAAGTTGGTTAATTTCAACTACTAATCTTCAACACTATTTTCAAATATGTGCTAAAGACTTCTATTAAATATAATGCTCCCAAACAAATAATGGTCACATTCAGCTTTTCCACAAACAGGTAGCCAGGCTGGCTTCCTGTCTCAAGCTTGCACGACCGTCCCCTCTGCCGGGAGGCTACTCGCCTTCCTGACCTCGGCAGCGCATCCGTGGGTGCCAGTCATCACCTTTCTTCCCCGTCTGGCCTTCTGCATGCTCTGGCTGCTGCAGGACCCCATGAGACCTCCCAGCCTGGCGACCGCAGCTCCATCACACAAAGGCTGGGAAGCCAGAGAACGTGGGCTGTTTTCAGGGAAAAAGCAGCCTTTGCAATCCACAACACTGAAAGCCCAGAGAGCTGAGCTCAGCCGGCAAGAGCTTCCTGAGTCCCAAGGCAGAGAGTCAAGTCCAGCCAAACAATGGTGCCACTCAGGGGGTGGGCAGCATTGGTCACGCCACACTGACAATCCCTACACTGTCAGCCTTAAAGCAAAGCAGGACAAAAAGGACTGGCTTTTTTACCTTGCAGGCACACAGGCACTTACTTTATTAGCAGTATCATTAAAGGAGCACTTAGTATCTCTGATTTTAGAAACTGGTTACAACTTTCACCACAAATTTTGGTAGATATTACATGTTTTATTTTATGTGTCATCAATACTTCTTTAAAAATTAATAACTCATTTATATATAAAAAAACAAATAACATTACATAATTATTTTAGATTCCATCCCAGATAAAAGATTATCATCATAAACTTAAACCAAATTTCTACAACATAATCATAACGTGTAAGCACAAGAGGAAAACTAAACAATGGCACAACTATATCCTAATCCCTCTACCGTCCTCCCTGCCCACCTCCATCCTAAACCCTCTTCCTCCCTCCCTGCTCTCAACTACCTTAAATCCTCTTCCACCCTCTCCGCCCACTTCCATCCTAAACCCTCTTCCCTCCCTCCCTGCCCACCTCCATCCTAAACCCTCTTCCTCCTTCCCTGCTCACCACCATCCTAAACCCTCTGCCACCTCCCTGCCCACCTCCATCCTAAACCCTCTTCCTCCCTCCCTGCCCACTTCCATCCTAAACCCTCTTCCTCCCTCCCTGCTCACAACTACCTTAAATCCTCTTCCACCCTCTCCGCCCACCTCCATCCTAAACCCTCTTCCTCCCTCCCTGCCCACCTCCATCCTAAACCCTCTTCCTCCCTCCCTGCCCACCTCCATCCTAAACCCTCTTCCTCCCTCCCTGTCCACCTCCATCCTAAACCCTCTTCCTCCCTCCCTGCCCACCTCCATTCTAAACCCTCTGCCACCTCCCTGTCCACCTCCATCCTAAACCCTCTTCCTCCTTCCCTGCCCACATCCATTCTAAACCCTCTTCCTCCTTCCCTGCTCACCACCATCCTAAACCCTCTGCCACCTCCCTGTCCACCACCATCCTAAACCCTCTTCCACCCTCCCTGTTCACAACTACCTTAAATCCTCTTCCACCCTCCCTGCCCACCACCACAAAGGAAAATTACCATCGGGTATCAATGTTTTCCTTTCACTCCAGTCTATTTAAACTTTAAGAATTTAAATTTCCAAAAAGTCAATTATAAGACAGGACTTCACAATTCAATTTCTAATAAACACTTGGCTATAGGGAAGGGAAACAAAAGGAAAGGAAGGGGTGTTGAAACAGTCCCCGAAGCCCCCACTAGCTCCATAAATCTATAGCTCACAACGACATGACATACCCTCCATTACCAATTTAATACAGTTTGTTGATTTCTGCCTGTCCTCAATAACTACTCAATACTTAATAACTAATTAATGACATTAACGCTCAAAAAAGAGTTTGGAGGTCTATGTATATGTTTCTATTTATGACGTTGCATCTTTGGAAGAAATTATGTTCTTATAGTATTTCTAAATTTGGGAAGTCACAGTTTTGGAATGTTTCTTCCAAATGTTGCAAGTTTACTAGACAATAGCTACTGCTGTTCCACTGTGATATGAGTCACAGAAGGAAGCTGACATTAGCAAATACACATTTTTGTGCACAACAGATGGTGACATGTAAACAGCTAGGCCTTTGAAGCCCGGCAGACCTGGGCTCAAATCCTGGCTCTGCCACTTACTACCAGTGACTAGACAAGTCTATTGGTCTGCTTTCTGTTTTCACAAAAAGAGATTTTAGTGGGTTCACAGTTATTTAAGTGTTAGTCCCTGACGTAAGGTAGGAAGGAATCTCACCAAGCACCTAGTACAACCTTCCAACCCAAATCTGGAATCCTATTTGGAGCTGCTTCTTGAGTGAATCCTTTAGTGAGGAGGTAATTATTTCATAAGACAGCTTTTCCCACGAATAAACAACTCAATTATTCATTCATTCAACAAACACTTAGCTCTTACTATGTGTTGGGCTCCTGCTAACTGAAAACCTTTATCTACATAATCTTAGTCTATATGAAACAAGGAAATTATATAAAAAGCAATGGGGAACGAACTTTGTTAGAGAAGCGAGCAGACACCTCACCACCCATATCAAATATGGGTGAGATACAAGAAAGGAGGGATCCACACAGAAATCAAGTTGCATACCCCTCCCCAATTTCTCAAGGCGCCTAATAATTAACCTCATCCACCTACAGGGCCCAAGCAGAGACTTTGGTTGTCACAGCATTTAAAAGGAATCTTGGGTTAAGGCAGAGAAAAGTCAAAGGAAAAGTAGAAGATAAAAAGATGAAGCAAAACCAGGGTTTACAATTAGTGCTGATGGATGGAAACGGATGTCCTGTCACCAGAGGGGCTCTGTTTTTCCTCCTCGGCCTCACATCCAGAGGCCGCAGGGAAGGAAAAACAGGTGTGGTCTTTCTCTAGAGCACGGGAAAAGTCCGTGGAAGTGTGCAACGGCATCTGACTATAAAAACATGTCCGTTTTGTACATTTACGGATTAAAACTAGTGACTGCTACCTAGTACATCATATTTGCAATAGTTCAAAGGAAAAAGTGATACTGCCTTTCTGTGATATTCGGCACAAGTGAAGAACTACTTCTTGTCCCCATACATAAAGAGTGTCAACATAATGCACTAGATAAAAGTGGAAGGCCACAAAATAAAGCCATAGTGTGTGTTATTGAACATGCAAGGTCATAAGACCTGTGTCTTCCAGGGTCAGCAGAGGGAGGGCACACCTCATCCCCCACAAGAGGTGACTCAAGAATGTCATTCTCTCCAGGGCTGGGCGTCCAAGCCCTTTCTTTGATTCCTAATGGGAAAGATGCCTGTCCCCAGGCCGTGGGTGCAACGAATGTGTTTCCACAGGCAAATCTGCCAAACTTGGGGCCTACCACATCACAAACATGTCTCTTTTAACTGTATGATCATGCCACTCTGACTATAGCTCTCACAGGTCATCTTCAAAAGCCACTGGGATGCCTGTTTGCAAACAGAATGGTGTGGTGGCCTCGGTGATGCCTTCTGCTCCCAATGCCCTGAATACTCTTCATGATAACCATGAACACCCCTCAGTGTCCAGCACACCTTGCTAGGCACCTTAAGGCCAATCCCTAATCCTAGCAACAATACTACAAGGCCAAGGCCAGCATTACCACTTCATCTTACAAATGTAGTAACTGCTCAGGCAGCTAAGAGGCTCACCTCCCAGATACTGCTGCTAAGAAGCAAGAACAACTAAATACAAAGTCTTACACAGTGCCAAGCCATCCTGACCTTAGCTGAGTTACCTACAACAAGGGCACCCTAAGATACTGCTAACAGACTGATTTTTTCATCTTCTTCCTTCCACTGTCTCTCTCCAAGCACACAAAATAAAGTGTGCCTGCTGTGTTCCACAAGCACTTCCTCATGGGACTCTAAGGCCTCTGCTTTCATTTCCAGCATATTTCACATTCTGGTGCCAGAGAACTCCTCCAAAATCACTTTTGCTTACATTAGTAAGAAGCTATTAACAAAATTCTGCCACTCAAAAGAAACCATCCTCTAGCACAGTGCCTTCTACTTTCCATGTCAACTCTGTAATATCATTAGATATGACCTAAGTCATTTTATAATCTGCTTATTGCACTTAACATGAAAATATATATCTTTGATATTTTTAAAGACTCTTGTGCATCTTAATAATTATAAATGGACATAGCACTGATCGCTTAATCATTCTGGTACTATTGTTTATTCAAGTTGCTTGCAATTTATTACTGTAACAAATAATCCTCTGAAAACACCTTTACACAAACATCTTTGAATACATTTCAGGTATTTCTTAGGAGTAGATTTTAAGAAGCAGAAGCTCTTTATTAGAATAAAGGGCTTGAACATTTTCAGAATTTTATACATAGCTGCTATATTACTTTTTAGAAACTCTCTATGGATTTACATTTTCACCATTAGAACTACAGATTTTCTCTTTAAATCTCTGCTCTCCGGATATATAAAATATTGCTAGTAAGGTTTTATAATAAGTTAAACTATTTTTTCAAAACCATTAGTATTTACCCTTTTTTAAACTGCTCACATCCTTTCCCATTTATCTATTAATCTTAATGCATTTGTCTTAAAGAGCTTTAGACATTAAGAATAACCTTGTATTAAATCTGTTGCAAATAATGTCCCAACTTGTAATTGTAACTTGTAACTTATAATTTGATTTATATTGTTTGAAGGCAAAGAAAATTTTTAAACTTTTAGTAAATAGCCTAAAACATTTTGATCTTTTTCTTCTTTATGATTTCCATGGCCTTTTAAGCTTTAAAAAGTAACTCTCCCCACACCTTCTAATGCACTCCCTTGTCACATGCAGATCCACCAGCACAGAGTGGAACTAAGTGGTTAAAGGAGTTTAGGCACCATCTTTCATCCATCTGGCTGAATACTAACTATGCTGCTCAGCTGTGAATCTTAGGAAGGGAGATTTAAAAATAAAAATGAGAATTAAACAAACAAAACATCAGCAACTGTGGGGAAGTCCAACTATACAATCAGTCGAGTAAGTCACAAAACGAATGAACAGCATCAACAACAAATCCTAGGGGTGCAGAGCTCAGTATCCAGAGTTGCTAAAATATATCTTCTAAAATGTCTCATTTTCAATTTAAAAAATTATGAGACATGCAAAGAAACAAAGTGTGACCCTCCACGCATACATACATAAATAAATAGGCAATCAATGGAAACTGTGTTGAAGGACTTAGATATTGGACAAAGGCTTCAATTATAGCAGCTATTACAAATATGTTCAAAGAACAAAAGGAAACCATGCTTAAAGAATTAAAGTGTGAAGACAATGACTCAAATACTGTCTACATTTGACGTGAAAAACAATCAAATAGAAATTCTGAATTGAAAGGTACAATAATTGAAATGAAAAATTCACTAGTAGGGCTCAACAGAAGATTTGAGCTGGTAAAAGAAAGAATCAGCAAAGATGAAGAGAGATCCATAGAGATTATTGTTAGGAAAAGAAAAAATGAAGAAAATGAACAGAGTCTTAAGAGTCCTATGCGACACCATCATTCTTACCAACATATGCACAGCCAGAAGGCGAGGACAGAAACAGATAATGAATGTTCCAAGATGACGGTCATAAATTACTAAGAATTACTTTTTACTTCCCAGTGTTTTTTGGTTTGTCTTAACCATTATATAACAGCAGAAAGATACATAACTATACTTACACAAATCTGTCTCCTCATTGTCTCTTAATTTCAAAATCTTTGTACCTCTATAGTGATCTCAAGTTGAGACTTAAGTCATTCATGTAACTTTTCCTAACACCATCAGTCCACATTGATCTTACTTCTTAGAAAGTTTTTTTATCTCTCAGTAAGGTTAAAAACACCTATGCCTCGTAGTTTTCTGTGAAAACAAAACTACAAAAGGGAATACAAAATGTGTAACACATTATCTACGGTATTTTGTAATGTGGCATACTCTGTTCTATATTTTTATTTTTCTGTACAATGTATGAATAAAAAATTCAGGAAAGCTGAAATTGATTCCTGGCTTACTCACTACCCAGTGGGTGATCTTAAACAAATCACTTAACCTCTAGGGCTATCTGTTTTCTCCACTGTAAAATGAGACTGCTATACCAAAAGATGATTCTCTATGATTTCTATGAACGTATTTCTAAAACGCAACAACTTTCCCATGTACTGTTTACTAATACAGCTTTATACAAACAACAATTTAGATGAGATTCTGAGGTCAAGGTGTTTTCCCATCATTCTGCACAAAAGAGCTGGTGGACACAAAGAAAAAACTCTGTATGATACAAAAGCTACTCTCTCTGTATAAGGACAGTGAGAGAAGGAAAACTAAAAAAAACGCTGACTACGCTTCAATCTGAACAGCAGTACGAATATTTAATGCAAAGAAAAACAAACCACCAAGATTTCTAGAAAAGCATGGTTGCCTAGTTTTACAAAGTACCTAATGGAAGAAAGACTGATGGAGAAACTAAAGAAATGCTGTTGGCACAACTTTAGAAGCCACTAACTGATTTCTTCTAACACAATTATGTGGACGTAACTACAACAGAAGTAAAGTAACTCTGTCTTTGCTACATCACTGTGGATTATGACTGCTTTATTCACACATGAAGCCTTCTCCAGAAAAGCAATGTCTCACACAAAAATGCAAGGGGAAAAGGCAGCTCCAGGAGTTAAAACTTCAGTTTTCCTACCATGAGACCCATAAAAGACTTTTATTGTTTTTGTTTGTAGCCATGTACACAAAACCACACATGTACCACATTACATTCTAAAAAGCAAAGAAGTTACAAGACCATGTCCCAGGAGCAAACATTCCCAGGAGGAAAAGGAATGAGACAATGCAGAGAGCTAAGAGCACAATAAAAGGCCGCCAGCACACGGAACTTTAGGTCAGCACACGTTCCACAAGGAGTTTGATGCTCTGAGAGCTGACAGATCGAGGCAGAAGTCAGAGTCCAAACAGTCACATGAAGACGAGTAAAAAGCAAGCAGAAAAAGGGGTGGGTAGAGGGTAAGACTCAACTAAGGATTTCTAAGAGAAGAATCTGGAGGTGACCAAATATAAAGAAAAGAAGTCAAAGAATGTTAGTGAGCTCAATTAAGCAGTCTGATGTACAAAGGAACCTCTTAATGAGAAGAGGTGAAGAAATGAAATTATGAAAAAGAGAAGGCAATAAAAACAGAGGCAGGAGGTGAGAGAAAACGATTGTATCCACGCACCAGAATGTAAGCTCGACAAAGTGAGAAACTTCTGCCATTTTTGTTCACTGCCATATCCCTGGTGCCTTTAACAGCGCTTGGCATAGAGTAGGCACCTGATGAATATGTGTTAGATGAGGAAGTTTTCCCCAAGGCCAGTTTGTTCTGCAATAAGATACTGAAGAAAATGGAAGGCAGATGCTTAAGTGAAAGCTGAATGTGTAGGACCCACAGCACAAGACTGTGGTGAATAGGTCCACGTGGTAGAGCTGATTCATACTCATATTTGTCACAATTTTAGACCATTTCTTAATACAGGTACAGAAAATGAAACACGATGAAAGTGCTGTTGCAAAGAAACATGAATCAACTGCTATTTCACATCAAAATTTCAAAGGTCTCATGGGTTCATATTTGTATCTCCTGACTATGAAAATAAAAAAGATTGGGAGTGGTGAAAAAAAATAAAATAAATGCATATTTAAAACAGAATTCAAAATATGTACATGTTTAGAGAATTTACTCTGCCGTTATCATACCAACGAGATATATACCAGCAATTTAAAATTTTACCGAAATAAAAAATGCTACTTTCCATTTCTATAGCATATGCAATTGTTTAGGAACAAAGATTTAGGTTATACAGACTAATACCACAGAATTTTTAAGCTCACAAACTGATTGTATTAAGTTTCAAAATGTAGCAAATTTCACGATCCAGAAACACCTGTCTTTAACATGCATAACATCGAGACATCTTCCTCTAATTCCATGCCATTTGATATATAATACATCAATCCTGGGAAAGTCTACATTAAGATATAAAATAAACTGGAAACTGGATTGGTCTAAAGTACTTATGGTCTACTTCAAATACTAATATAATGGCACTCAATGCACATAAAAATTTTAAGGCACATTATACACCTTTCGAAATCTCATTTTTGAAACTTGTAATGGTATGAGGAGATAATCCCAGCACTATGTTATGTGACAAGACCAAGGTACATTCCCACATATACGATATTAATACAAAAACACAAATTGCTAAAGTACATAGATAGAGATTAGAAGGAAATACACCAAAGCATTAACGGTGGTCATACCTGTGTGGCAGATAATGGGTGATTTTTATTTCCTTCTTTGTATTCTAGGTAATTAACTTATATACTACATTGAATTTTAGAGACATTAAAAAAACTCATTATATATAAAAATGTTCCACAGTTACTCACCACATTATAATAGCTTTTGTTAATGGCAGTCGTATCAAATCCTTTGGGAGGACTCTTCAACGTCCCTGATTTGGGCGACACAGGCTTTTCTGAAATAAAAATGTAATGGAGTTTTATTGATCAACACCAGAGATGACAAAATGCACAGGCCCTTCACGCAGCCCAAGGCTACTCATCAGGCAGCCACAACTCAATCAACAAATCAAAAAGGAAAGTCAGGTCTCTCTCAGGCTTGGCTCACCAAAGTCCCACAGTCACCAGACACCCATCGCCCCCCACCCCGTAGAAGTGGAAACATCTGAGCATTTCTGCTCCATGAGTGTCAGCCAAAACCAGAACAGTTTAGTTCCACATACGCTTAATAGTGTGTGAATATAAAACATTACACAAATAGGAGAAAACATTGGCAGATATGTAACAGTATTAAAACATCAAGATGCACAGTTCTAGACTAAATTTCAGGGATTTGTATCACTGAGAATGCAAAGAGCTCTAAAGGTTCTACGGATGGGTTGTGTGTGTCTATCATAGGTTCTATGGATGGGAGGTGGTGTCTGTGTGTCTATCACAGGTTCTATGAATCGGGTATATGTGTGTGTCTATTGTAGGTTCTATGGATGGGGGAGTGTGTCTATCACAGGTTCTACAGATGGGATGAGTGTGTGTCTCTGTCATAGGTGGTATGGATCAGCTATGAGTGTCTACCCTTGGTTCTATGGGGTGTATGTGTGGCTGTCTACCATTGGTTCTATGAGAAGGGTAGATAGGTATGTATCTATCACTGGCTCTCCAGCGCTATATATGGGAGTATGGTGTCAAATCAAGGCTTGTGGGGACAAAGGAAAGAAAGAAGCTTCTTCCACATTCTTTCCCAGGAAACTCTGATGAGCATTTCCTAGGGGACTTGGTTCACACCAATCCCCCTCAAACCTCACCTCCTCTGCAAGAACCATGCTGTGTGAGTGAGTCATTGTTACTGAGCAGAACACATCCCTTCCTCCGGTGTGTGAGCTGACAGAACCTGGGTGGCAACTCTCCACAGTCTCTCTCCTTGGGCCTCCTCTCTTCTCTCCCCACGCTGCCCCCATTCACAATCTCACAGCCCCAGGGCTTCAGGCAGTACTTCCCAAAACAGTACCTCCAACCCCAAACACTCCCGGGCTTCAGGCTCCCAACACCAACTGTCTATTCAATATCCCCAGTATGTTCTCAGCAACAGAAGCCCAAAATGCCCAAAACAAAACTCACAGTCTTTGATTCCCTTCTCCTATGGAGATGTTTACATACATTTTCCTTTAATGCCTCACTGTGAAGTTTTCCAAATGGTTGAAAATAATGGTGTCACTGCTAGTTGAAGGAATTCTCTCTGCCCATGGGATGAAAAACAGAACTTCGTGGGAAATAAATTATTTCTAAACTATAAGATATACAAGGTGGAAAACCAATCTATTCTTGCTAACACACTTTCCTTCTCAATCTCTTATCTGTAGCTAAGAACCTCCAAGACAGTGTAAGTAGATGCAACATATAAAGAAACTCATATCCCAAGAGTAGAAATAATAAGATAATCAAAGATGACAGAATCAGTTCTATATTTAAAATGACAGGAAAGGTAAGAAATTAAGACCACAATGAATTATAAAGGCACTATGAAAATTAAAAACATCTGAAAAAGAATGAAGCAAAATTTCCAGGAATAAATAATATGGCAATTAAAATGAAAATCTCCACAGGCAGGTTAACATCAAAGGAGAAAATTCATGAACAAAAGGCAGATTTGAGAAATGGACTCAAAATTAATGTAGTAGAGCAAAGCAAAGAAACAAAAAAAATATGAAAAATAGCAAAAGCCACCGAAGGCAAAGTAAGACATCTAAAAGGATTTTCAGGAGAAAATAAAGGGGATGAGCAAAAGCCAACACTTTTTCTGGACAAGATACTTTCCAGAACTAAAGAAATCTTGAGTCCTTGGGCTAAAGCAGGTGCCAGTTTGGAGATTTACATAATGCCCCTCTCCCCGCCTGCCCGAGGCGAAGGATGTCAAACATTGGCAATTTCAAGTGATTCAGCTACCATAAGGTTTTTTTCTGTCTCTTTTTAGAGTAATAGGAGTTTTTGTCACTCTTTACTTTCCTCTTCTACTTGACTGAACGTCACCTGGCCGTGGCTACCCCTCCATCTGCCATGTGTGCAAGTGATCGAACAACGCCTGGGTTAATCAACACTGCCTGCTTCATTCAGACCAGTCCTGCCCCTGAAAACAACACTCATCCTAACTCCCTCTGGCAGTGTGCTCACCAGCATCCTCGCCCCCAGGTCTCCTGAATCTTGTGCCCCTTCCTGTCAGGGTCCAACAGCCACATTGTATGTCTTCATAGTGATGATTTGCTAAGACTATATTAAACATTTGATCTTTGTCTGAAAATGTTATAATTGTGCCATCACTGTTTTTTCCCCTAAATTTTATTATAAAAATTTATAAATATATATATAACAATAGAGAGAATAACCACATATACACTCATATTGGGCTTCAACAGTCATCAACCTGTGGCTGGTCTTATTATATTCCTCCCCATACTCTTCTAGAAGCATTACCAGTAATTCCCAGAACTATGTCACTTTACCCATCAATACTTCAGTGTCCACCTTGCCACAGGAACTTTTTTTGTTTTGAAATCAAAACCCAAACACTAGGCCATTATCACACCTGACAACATTAATAATAATGCCTTAATGTTATTTACTGTCTAGTCTATATGCAAATCTCCTTGTCAGTCACAACAATGCTTTTTTGTATTTAGCTGGCTTATTTGAATCAGGAACCAAAGTTTACACGGTGCATTTGGTGGTTGTGCTTCTAAGTCTTTTTCATGCTATAAAAGTACGCCCCCCACCCCTGCCTTTTTCTGGGTGCAGCAGACAGCATGGAGGATGACCCCCTTCCCCTTACTTCATGTGCTATCTAGGCCACCTCAGAGAAGCTTCACAGTTTATGGGTAGAAACCTGGCTGGCTTTCCCACTGCTGAATTTCTTAGTTCCCACAGCAGTGGTCACTCAAGTAAATATTTATCGAGTGGATGTTAGTTGTGGTTTTAGGACCAAATGCAACTGTTAACAACCTTGACAATCAATATGAAAAATGTAGCTGGCCAAAGCCAGAATGCGGAAGGGCACAGAAGAGGCTCAAGGTAAGTCTTCACGTTACAAAACGGGGCACCAGGAGATACCCACCAAATGTTACTGAAATACAAAATGAGACTGAAGTATATTATTTAGCATTGCCAATAAAGGGAACCAACAGAAAAACAAAATAATAATATAAACAGCTTGGAAGAAAGAAAGAGGGAAGGAGAAGATATGGAGTCAAAAGGTATCATCTAATGCAGGAGTCCCCAACCTACGGTCAGTTGTATAATTATTTCATGATATATTACAACATAATAATAATAGAAATAAAGTACACAATAAATGTAATGTGGTTGAATCATCCAGAAACCAGCCCCACTCTCCCCAGTCCATGGAAAAATTATCTTCCATGAAAACGGTCGCTGCTGTCAAAAAGGTCAAAGGGTATACAGGCATACCTCAGAGACACTGCAGGTTTGGTTCCAGATAGCCACAGTAAAGAGAGCTGCACAATCTTTTTGGTTTCCCATTACATATGAAAGTTATATTTACATTATACTGTAGTCTACTAAGTGTGCAATAGCATTATGTCTAAAAAATGTACACACCTTGAAATACTTTATTACTCAAAAAAGCTAACAATCATCTAAGTCTTCAGCGAGTCACAATCTTTTTGCAGGTGGAGGGTCTTGCCTTCCTTTTTATGGGTACCACTGATCAGGGTGGTTGCTGGTGACGGCTGGGATGGCTGTGGCAATTTCTTATTAGGTTGGTGCAAAAGAAATTTTGATTTTGGCATTACTGAAATTTGCCATTTGATATTAGAATACATTCTTCAATAAATGTGGTTATGTTGTATATCATTTTAATGTACATTTCTCACTTTATGTTTTTCTGCCAGTGTTTATTACTTGCTGTTTATTTTATGTTTATTTTAGCCTATGGAAATGATGTTAGACAAAAAGCAAATTCGAGCTATTTTCTTATTTGAGTTCAAAATGGGTCATAAAGCAGTGGAGACAACTCATATCAACAACGCATTTGGTCCAGGAACTGCTAACAAACATTCAGTGCAGTAGTAGTTCAAGAAGTTTTGCAAAGGAGATGAGAGCCTTGAAGATGAGGAGCACAGTGGTCAGCCACTGGAAGTTGACAACCACCGACTGAAAACAATCACCAAAGCTGATCCTCTTACAACTACACGAAAAGTTGCTGAAGAACTCAACGCCGACCATTCTATGGTCATTAAGCTTTTGAAGCAAATTGGAAAGGTGAAAAATCTCGATAAATGGGTGCCTCATGAGCTGACCGAAAATCAAAAAAATCGCCATTTTGAGGTGTTATCTTCTCTCATTGTATGCATCAATGAACCATTTCTCGATTGGATTTTGACATGCAATGAAAAGTGGATTTTATATGACAACTAGCGATGACCAGTTCAGTGGCTGGACCAACAAGAAGCTCCAAAGCACTTCCCAAACACAAACCTGCACCAAAAAAAAGTCATTGGTCACTGTTTGGTGGTCTTCTGCCGGTCTGATCCACTACAGCTTTCTGAATCCTGGGGAAACCATTACATCTAAAAAGTATGCTCAGCAAATCGATGAGATGTGCTGAAACTGCAATGCCTGAAGTCGGCATTGGTCAACAGAAAGGGCCCAATTCTTCTCCACAACGATGTCCAATCATAGGTTGCACAACCAACACTTCAAAAGTTGAATGAATTGGGCTATGAAGTTTTGCCTCATCCGCCATATTCACCTGGCCTCTTGCCAACCGACTACCACTTCTTCAAGCATCTCGACAACTTTTGCAGGGAAAATGCTTCCACAACCAGCAGGATGCAGAGAATGCTTTCCAAGGGTTCGTCGAATCCCAAAGCACAGATTTTTATGCCACAGGAATAAACAAACTTATTTCTCGTTGGCAAAAATGTGTTGATTGTAATGGTTACTATTTTATTAATAAAGATGTGCCTGAGCCTAGTTATAATGATTTAAAGTTCATGATCTGAAACGGCAATTATTTTTGTACCAGTCTAATAAGACAACAATGAAGTCTGCCACATTGGCTTGACTCTTCCTTAAAAGATTTCTCTGTAGCATGCCATGCTGTTGGATAGCATTTTACCCACAGTAGAATGTCTCTCAAAATTGAAGTCAATTCTCTCAAATCCTCCCGCTGCTTTCCCAACTAAGTTTATGAATATTCTAAGTCCTTTGTCGTAATTTCAACCATGATCACACCATTTTCCACCAGGAGTAGATTCCATCTTAAGAAACCACTTTCTTTGTTCATCGTAAGAAGCAACACCTCATCCACAGAAGTTTTATCATGAGATTGCAGCAATTCAGTCACATTTTCAGGTTCCACTTCTAATTCTCTTGGCATTTAATATTCCTACCACATCTGCAGTTATTTCCTCCACTGAAGTGTGTTTTTTGTTTGTTTGTATTTTTAGAGACAGGGTCTCACTGTCAGCCAGGCTGGAGTATAGTGGCATCATCATAGCTCACTGCAACCTCAAACTACTAGGCTCGAGCAATCCTCCTGCCTCAGCCTCCTGAGTAGCTGGGAATACAGGTGTGCATCACCACACCCAGCTATTTCTTTAATTTTTTGTGAGACAGGGTTCTTGTCACATTGCCCAGGCCACTTCGAACTCCTGGCCTCAAGCAATCCTCCTACCTCAGTCTCCCAAAATGCTGGGATTACAGGCGTGAGCCACTGCACCTGGCCTCCATCCAAGTCTTAAACCCCTGAAAGTCATCCATGAGGGTTGGAATCAACTTCTTCCAAACTCCTGTTCATGTTCATATTCTGACCACCTACCATAAATCATGAATGTTTTTAATGGCATCTAGAGTGGTGAATCCTTTACAGAAGGTTTTCAATTGACTTCGCCCACATCCATGGCAGCTGTAGCCTAATGAAATGTATTACTTAAATAAGACCTGAAAGTTGAAATTACTACTTGATCCACAGGCTGCAGAATGATGTTATGTTGGCAGGCATGAAAATAGTGTTAATCTCCTTGTACATCTCCATCAGAGCTCTTGGGTGACCAGGTACATTGACAATGAGCAATAATATTTTGAAAGCAATCTTTTTTTTCCCCGAGCAGTATGTCTCAACAGTAGCCTTAAAACATTCAATAAACCATGCTGTAAATAGATGTGTTGTCGTCCAGGCTTTGTTGTTTCATTTTGTACAGCACAAGCAGAATAGATCTAGCATAATTTTTAAAGGCCCTAGGATTTCCAGAATGGCAATGAGCATTGATTGCCTCAATTTAAATTCACCAGTTGTATTAGCTCCTACCAAGAGAGTCAGCCTGTCCTGGACAGCTTTGAAGTTAGGCATTGACTTCTTCTCTCTGGTTATCAAAGTCCTAGGTGGCATCTTCTTCCAACAGAAGGCTGCTTTGTCTATACTGAAAATCTGTTGCTTACTGTAGCCACCTTCATCAGTGATCGTCTAGATCACTTGCCGCACCTTCTACTTCACCAGTTGCTGCTTCACCTTGCACTTTTATGTTATGGAGACAGCTTATTTCCTTCAACCTCATGAACCAATCTATGCTAGCTACCAACTTCTTCTTCTGTATACCTTCCTCACCAAACTTATTTCTAGTTTTTGATTTAAAGTGAGAGATATGCAAATCATCCTTTCACTTGAACACACAGAGACCATTGCAGGGTTATTAATTGGCCTAATTTCAATATTGTTGTGGCTCAGGCAATAGAGAGACCCAAAGAGACGGAGGGAGACAAGGAACAGTTAGTGGAGCAGTCAGAACACACACAACATTTATCAATTAAGTTCTCCATCTTATACAGGCACAGTCTGTGGTGCCCCAAAACAACTAGAATAGTAACATCAAAGATCTCTAGATCACAGGTCACTATAACAGATATGATAATGAAAAAGTTGGAAATATTGTGAGAATTATCAAACTGTGACACAGACATGAAGTGAGCATGTGTTGGAAAACCAGCACTGGTAGATTTGCTCAGTGCAGTGTTGGGACAAACCTTCGATTTATAAAAAACACAACAGAATGAAGCTAATAAAATGAGATATGCTGATAAATCAAAGCAGAGAAGTCTCTACACTGCAGGAGGTGTGAGGCAGCTATCTAGGAGGGGAGCAGCCCAGCCAAGGCTCTCCCTGGGGCTGGAGAGTGCTCTGCTCTTCAAACACAAGTTCCTCTGTCCTGCCTTTGTCCCATGCTTGCACTACCTACTTTAGCATGAGTAAAAGTAAAACTTTTTTAAAAGAAAATCTCTAATACTGGAAGACTAACCACCCTGACTCCAAACTACTACAAGCCAGCTGATCTAAGGGATGTGTCACTTGGGAGATGGCTACAGTCACAGAACCACCTCCCACATACCACATCGATGTTTGGGTGAGTATACGCTTTATATGTTAATCAAGAAGAATATTCACTTCCACATTCTAGACAAAGTTCAAAGTCACCTAATCCCAGTCTCCTTATGTGCACAGTTCACTACACCTGCGTCAGAGGCTCGTATCTTCCAATTCATGCTCTTCTCTCAAAAAATTTGTATCTGGAAGAAACAGTGCTGAGATGTCCATCCTCTGATGCAGCCTTATCCTGGGTGCTTTTGGAAACTTAGCACCACTCGAATGCACACACACGTGCACAGATGTGCACCTGCTCACACCCAACCCACAGGGAAGAGTACAAGCTACAGCACAGGCTTATTTCCAGTGATACAAAGAAAAACAAGGTTCTATGTAACCTTTGTCCCTTTCCCTGCACAGATCATATTTATACAAAACAGTGCTCTTTCACAGCTAAATTAATAGCAGCCTCCAAAATTCAGCTGCATCTTGTTTTTTGATGTCAAAAATAAACAAGAAAATATTAAACAGTGACAAACTTAAGAAAGTAGTGATGTGAATCATTAAAGATCTCTGTACCAGCAAACGATAAACTCATTTAAGTTCTCACATCACCGCCAGAGATTATAAGTCATCATCTCAAGCTAACCAGCTCTTAAACTAACATTTAAAAGAAATGTCTTTACTGTGCAACATAATGAGCTGTTCAGAAATGGGAGAATTAAAGTCAGCACATTAGGAATAAGCATCTAAAAGAAACCTCCAGAGCATATATGCATACACAGAAAACCAGACTTATAAGCACACGGAACGCAATCTGCCCTTGTCCGCCCAGTTTAGTCCTTGGTGGCGTCCACTCGCCGTCTGCCTGCGCCCCACCATGCCGCGCACATACAACTGAGTGCCTTCACCTTCTTTTACCACAGGAACCACCAGCACCACGCACTCCCAGAACCTTGCTGCTTCTCTCTCTCTCGTCTTCTCCATGGAATCCAGGAAATTCTGGTTGTGGGGAGGGGGTGTGTAAAACACATATATATCTATGTGTATAAAATGCAGTAGAAATCCATGGGTTTTACATATCCAAAATAAAGGTACACAGAAAATAAATGCTAAGTAACAATTGTGTACCTTCCATTAAGATTGCATATACTCAAAAATAAGTGCTTTCGATGCAAACATTAGCAAAATCCTTATACAGAATCTTGGAAGGTACCTGTCTTCAAAGAGGGACTATTTCAAACCAGAAACCATACACAGCTGAAAAGCACAAACATTCGATGGTGAAGCCTAACAAGAGTACTTCCCTCTGTGACCGCAAGAGGGCACGCAATCAGTGGCTGTTTATACTCTGCAGGGAAGTAGAAGCGATTCAGCGCACAACCCTGAGAATTTATCTGGAGAAAGGCAGCCTAAAAAATACCGTCATTTACAGGAAGACCTTAGTTTCTGTTTATTCAATAAAAATCAAAACATAATACACAAGAAAATGTTAAATTTAAAGGAAGCAAGTGTTTTTATTTCACAAAAAAATGATCCTAACGTGACTACCAGTTAGAGAAGTCTGTTAAGTTTGGAACCTGGCACAATTTTGATTTCAGAAAGTGTATATTACACTATCATTTACAAGCCTTATTTAAATACACTCTTCAGAAAGGAAAACCTATTCCAAAATCAGAAAGTCATGTAAGCTACTGGAAAATATGCCATACAGCAGGCCCCCCTCATCCACAGGGGATGTGTTCCAAGAACTCCAGTGGATGTCAAAAACTCAGACAGTACTGTGTTTTCCTATCCATACACACCTATGATAAAGTTTAGTTTACAAATTAGGCACAGTAACAGATGAACAATAATAACAGAACAATTGTAACAAAACACTGCAATAAAAGTCATGTGAATGTGGTCTCTCAAAATATAGTGTTTCTTACCTGTTTTAGGTGTGAGGTTGGCTGCAGGTAACTGGGCAGAAAGGGAAGCTGTGGAGGAGGAGGAGGGGGCTCCAGTACTGAGCTGTAATGGTGAACCTAGAGTTTTATTATTAACTACAACATGACACTGCAAAAAATGTGGTTTTGCAACTGTCTCAAATGCCCACATTTAAAATCAGACCTGCATAACTTTCCATACAATGTACTCACATAATTAGTGAACACCAGGGATGGGAAGTTATTCTTTAACGAGGTTATCCCCTTGGTTCAACTGTCAGATGAAGAAAATTTGGCATAAGGAATCACCAATATGAGCAAATATGGCATTTCTTGTATTTTAAATAATGAACAGGAAAAAAAGAAAAAATATTCCAAATAAAGCTTCCTAGGTCTCAGTTTGGTACCAAACCTCTAGATTCAGTGTGGCCCCTGCAAAGAGCTCTCTGATAACAATGCATCCATCACATGCACACATGAAAGCCAGTCATACACATACATACTCAGAAACACAGACGTTACAAAAATGGGAATTCTAGGTAGAACAAAGTGAGGGTCCACATTTCTAAACATGTAACGCTGGTCCTTCTCAGAGCCTCCTCTGCCACTGCTGGCTCTCAGGCCCACACTCCACGCCACACCTTCCTGTGGACTTCCTGCTGTAAAATGAACTACTACCAAAAGACAACACTGAAGACACTCAAAAATACGTGAAACTCATTCCCAGAAGTCACCTGAAGAGGATTTGGAGATCCACAAACCCTATCTTTTCAGTATAATTTCCTTATGCTGGGTTAACTCTGAAAAATCCACAAAGGGAAATACCTGAAAAGTAAAAATTTATTCATCCGCACTTTTAATATGGCGATTCAAAATTGGACCAAAATTCACATTTAAACAAGTATTCACATAAGAAATAAAGCAAGCCACATGACTGCTAGGAACGACTGGCCTTAACAAAGGTGCCCATCTGGGCCAGGTTCTAGGCCTAATGATCTGCTCTACTCATCCCTCCCCTGGCAAAGGTGAGCAATGATGTCAGTTCTTCCTCCGCCCTGGCTCAAGGGTCCTCCTGGAAGGTCCACAGGAGCCATCTCTGGCCTCTCAGCCCAGCGTTGCTCTCACTGGTCCCTAGGAGAAGGAATTCTCCAACTGGTGGGGCCCAGAACAGAGCTGAGCCGGGAGCCTGGATTCAGCCTGCCCCAGCCCCAGGTCTCTGGGTAGACTCAAGCAGGGCAGTGCCAGGCCGTTCGACTGAGTCACAGACCAAACTGTATTTCCTAATCGCCACGTCTGTAAAGCTGACACCTATACCCCCTCAGCCTGACAGCAATGTCACACTCTCAGCTGGCTCTACACGTTATAGGATGTCATTTATTTGTACCCTACCCTCTTAATATCCCAACAATACTTGTCTTCGAGGGTTATGGTGAAAACTGATGTCATGAACAAAAAGCACTTTATACAGTAGCCAGAACATAATAAGTGGCCAAAAAAATCTTGCCTAAGTTGATTTATTATAATAAAAATACTGTTTTTTATTATCATTATTAGCAACCACAAAAAGTATAGCAAGAATGAGATACCACCTCACACTCAGCAGGATGGCTATTACCAGAAACACAGAAAACAAGTCGGTGGGGATGTGGAAAGAACAGAACCCTTGCACAGTGCTGGCGGGAATGTGAAATGGGGCAGTCGCTATGGAAAACAGGATGATGCTTCCTCAAAAATTAAATATACAACTACCATCTGATCCAGCAATTCTATTTCTGGGTATATACTGAAAAGAAACAAAAAGACTTGAACAGACATTTATACAACCGTGTTCTTAGTAGCATTATTCACAACACCCAAGAGGTAAAAGCAACTCGAGTTTCCATCCATGGATGAATAAACAAAATGTAGTATATACATACAATGGAATATTATCCGGCCTTAAAAAAGAAGGTATTAATAATTCTGTTACATGCTACAACATAGATGAACCTTGAGCACATATGTTAAGTGAAATAAGCCAGTCACAAAAGGACGAGTACTGTATGATTTCACTTATATGAGATCCCTGGAGTAGCCAAATTCATAGAGACAGAGAGTAGAACTCCCAGGGGCTAGAGAGGTGAATGAGGAGTTAGTGTTTAATAGGGACTGATTTCAGAGTTTGGGAAGATGAAAAAATTCTGGAGATAGATGATGGTGAAGGTTATACAACAATGTGACTATACTTAATGCCACTGAACTGTACACTTAAAAATGGTTAAAATGGTCAATTGTATATTCTATATGTATATGTTTATATACAATTAAAAAAAGGGAGAGCAAGCATGTATTGTTCCTAAAAAGTCCAATACCAAAGAACTTTACAAAAAAGGGCTGCCTGCTACCTTATTAAAATATTCATTTTTTGATGTCCCTGGTGAGAAAATATTTTTATATCAAAATTGTCATATTCACATTTATAATTTTTTTTTCCTGCTACCTTAAAAAAATAAAATAGCAGCAATTAACATTCACTGAGCTCCTACTCTGTGCCAGGCACCGTAGAACATGCATGCCATACAAACCTTAACAACTTAATCCCCACAAGATCTCGACAGGTGAGGAATCATCATCCTCATTTCACGTCTCAAACACCTGTGGCTCTGAGGCTAACTCACCCAAGCCCCAGGGCAGAGTTATGGTTTTACAACATGCTTTTTCCACACTTCCCTATTTATCTGATACACTCTATAAAATTGCTCTTTTCCCCCAGGACAATCAGAGAAACTATATTACACAACAGTATCTTGCAAATATGGAGCAACATGCAAGTAAAGTTAGGAGATTCATTTAACAAATCCCAACCCCCTGTTCCACCCACCCACCCACGCTCCTCCCCTTTATGACATTACTTTTGAAACTGCATCTCACTTTTCCATCTCCTAAGAGCACCTCCAACCAAGGTCAATATAAAGCAAATTCAAACAAATAAATAAATAAATCCACTGGAAGCTCCTTACAGGCAAGAACTACATAGCTATATTTATAAAAACCAGCAGTCTTTGCCGAAAGTTTCTTCTCAATAAATAATGCTGATTTGGCCAGGCGTAGTGGCTCACGTCTGTAATCCTAGCACTCCGGGAGGCCGAGGCAGGTGGATCGCTCAAGGTCAGGAGTTCGAGACTAGCCTGAACAAGAGCAAGACCCTGTCTCTACCAAAAATAGAAAGAAATTAATTGGACAGCAAAAAATATATATAGAAAAAATTAGCCGGGCATGGTGGCGCATGCCTGTAGTCCCAGCTACTTAGGAGGCTGAGGCAGGAGGATTGCTTGAGCCCAGGAGTATGAGGTTGCTGTGAGCTAGGCTCACGCCACGGCACTCACTCTAGCCAGGGCAACAAAGTGAGACTCTGTCTCAAAAAAAAAAAAAAAAAAATAATGCTGATTCGTGGAATGAGGAATGGTTGAGCAACAACTGTGTTCAGGGAGATGGAGAGTATATATTCTATAACATATATTTGCAGTAATAGTCTATTATTCTGTAAATATAGAGAACATCTGCTGGGCATTCAAATCACCAGCTTTACAGAATTTTCACGGCCATACCCCCTTGTGACACAAGTCACAAAACGCAAGCCTCTGAGAGAACTTTCAATTCCACAATGTGAATGACAGCTAAGCAGCAATAAAGGCATGCCAAAGGCTGCTGTTTTCCTCTGAAAAGATCATTTTTAAAAAGTCAGTAAAAACAATGTTAAACAACTGCAGGAAATATAATGAAAGTGATGCACTTTAAAATACTATTACTAGTACAAAGAAAACTACTTAACTGGACATGATTGGCAAAAGTACCCATAGTAAGAAAAATTAAATATAACCTGCATATTGCAGACTCCAAGTTCCAACACTAGTCCTAAAAGAGGATAAATTTTATTTCAATATAAAAGTATAACTGCAACAATAAAAAATAACAAATGTGAGATGTTTCTCTTTGCACCTGAAAAATGTTCCCGTGGAAGAAAACACCCTGACCCCAGCACCCTAATATGGGAATAAGGTAAAAATCAATGCCCTCCAACAGAGAACTTTAACATAAGACCAGGTCATCTACACAAGTTCAACTGGAGAACAAACTATGCTGAGCTCATCTCTTTCTGCTCCTCCTCATCCAGTCATTCCACCCGCAGGCCAGATTTGGCCACTTACCGCTGGCCTTGATCTCGCGCACGTAGTTGCTGGGGAACCAGCCTGTCCGGCCACCGTGTGTGCCCTCCCACCAGCCTCCCTCCTCCACGCGGGTGACATGAATGACGTCCCCCTTCGCGAAGGAGAGCTCGTCCTCATTGGTCTGCTGGAAGTTAAACTTCGCTCTCACTACCAGTTGATTGTTGCTATGATCAGTCATGTCCTAAAAGAGGGGGAGGGATGGAAGAAAAGTTACACAATGCAGAGCAGCAGAGCCATGTTTACAGTAATTGCAGTTCCTCTCCCAGTGCACGGTGACCACCCACCCCGTTCCAGCCCCGAGCGGACATCCTCTTGATGCTTCAAAAGGTCTTGCTCTGCACTGTTCTGTCTATATAAACACATACTTTCACATACATTTATATAGAATTATATGATACATACTTCTCTACAAGTTACAAAAACTCCGGCAGTACTTACAGTTACTTAAATAACCGCATAATATTATACTGTATGACTGTACCATTAATTATTGAATTGACTCTCCATTAATGGATTTTCAGGTTACTTCCAGTATTTTTCTATATGCCATATACAGTATTTTTGTTTTGTAAAACAAGGCTGCATTAAAAATATTTGTATATTTATCTTTGAACATATCTGTAAATAAGGCTATATATTAAATTCAGGTCAGAAAACACAGAAGATGACATTTTTAAGTTTTCACATATATGTCAAAACTGTCCTCCAAAAAGGTTCTACAAATGTACACCCAGCAACATTCTCACCAATAGTATCTAAGAATTCTTATTTCGTCAAACTTTCACCAACACTAGATATTGCCACAGATATTTACTTCTGCTAAACTGAGGGGAAGAAATGGTGTCCCATATTTTAATCTGTAGTGTTCTCAGAGACTGAGCATATTTCCAGATCTCTCAGAGGTGGAAAGAGGAAGGCAGATCAGGCTACAGTTTCCTTTTGATTTCCACCTACCCTGACTGGGCTCTGGGGAGGCTGGCAACCCAAAGCTGCTGAAGGGAGCAGACCAAAAGAAATTCTAGAAGCCTGCCCTTGCTGGCCACAGGAGTGAGGAAAAGGGCAGCCCAGCATCTTCCCACCTCCACCCAGCCACAGGGAGGACTCAGGCCCAAAATTTGACATACATCACCTCCTCCACAAGTGGGCCCATCATCACTTCCCCTCATCCAGCAACAGGAGGCCCCATGGCGGCAGCAGCCAAATCCCAACAGGAACTAGGTCCACACAAGGTGGATGAAGATGAGCAGACACCACCGCAAGGCCTTGAAAATTAAGCAGTCACTGGGACCAAAGCCACTAATACCTAACAGCAGCCATAACTGCCGCACAAAACCCAACCGTGCTACACAGCCTGATAAGACAGACTGAAGCAGGGTCCAGCACTCTTCCAAGTGTCTGGAATAAATCAAAAACATTCTTCATCCGATAAACAGAAAATCACAACTTGAATGAAGAAAGACAATCAACCAATGCCAATACCAAAATGAAATGAAGCAGACGTGGAAATCACTGAAAAGGGTTTTCAAGCAGCTGTCATAAAAAGGCTTCAAGAAATAATTACAAATTCTCTAGAAACCAACAAAAAGAAAAATCAAAAACCTCAAAAAAAAAATAGAACTTATAAAATTTACACAAATTCAACAACAAAGAGAAAGCAGACTGAAAAAAGTAAGCAGAATCCGAGGGACTTGCAAGAAGTAATGAAAGATCTACCACTACTATCACCAGCCTCTGAAGCAGAATTTGAGAAGGAGGGCAAGACTAAAAAGCAGCACGAGAAATATGGTTGAAAATGCCCCAAGTTGGGCAAAAGACATAAGTATACTGATTCAGGAACCTGAACGAACTTTAAATAGTATAAACTTAAAGAAATTCAGACCAAGTCATGTCATAATTAAACTTCTGAAAACTGAAGACACAAAAAAATCTTAACATTACAATAAAATAGACATCGGTATAAATATAAGATCTCAATAAATTTACCTCCTATCCACCCTGTCTCAAGGAGTTAGAGAAAAATGTGCTCCTACAAAATAAGGAGATTAATGAAGAGAAAAATGAAGGAGCGGAGAAAGAGGTAAAGGAGACTTACACAGGTCAGAGGGAGTCTCCAAGACGAGGAGAAAGGAATCTCGTAGACAACAGCTGTACGAGAGCCTGGATCACAACCAAGAGAGTTTAAAGTAGGTCACAAGGTTTCAAGAGCATCCTCAGGAAGATGAAAGTAAAAAAATACCTAAAATGTTTGAATGTATTGAGATTCTTAGAAATAGGCAAAAGACCAGGTCCACAACCTACGAAAGTTGTTTATAGAAAAGTAAATAAATGGTAATTACTAATTCCAGAAAACAAAATATTAGGAAAGTAGGAAGACTCATTGTGTGTGTGTGTATACATGTGTGTGTGTGTGTGTGTGTGTGTGTGTGTATATATATATATAACATGGCTATGCTATGAATATTATTTACCTAGTCATAATACTGTGATCCTAAACCTTGGTCTAACTAAAGACATGGTGGGAATTGGCCATGGGGAAAGTGGGACTAGAAGGCAGGGCCCGGGGAGGGAAGAGCACGAGCCCCGCCTCCACTGCAGGCCCACACTGATCACACTCCAAATTAAGCAAAAAAAAGAAAGAAAGAAAAAAAACCAGGCATTTAGAGACAGACAGACAAATACCTAGAAAGAATCAATGGAAAAAATCAAAAGTGCTTGTCTTCATCGTTTTATTTCCTAATAGCAAGAAATTACTTGATTCTAAACTAGGGGCATGTGTAAATAACTAAGAAGAAAAAGCACCAGTGATGGATGGGGCTACTGCAGATCCTCACTAAGGAGAAGCTGACAACGTTACTCCCAAATACGTAATACTTATTATCTATTTAAATGTGTTTACAGATAAATATTAATTACAAATTAAATTAACTATTTCACACATGTTTAAGATTTAATGAAGAAATCTCTCTTCAATGTCTGGAATGAAAGCTCCAGGTGGCCACCACCAGCTCAGACACGCTGCTCAGGGCAACTCTGACTGTTAAGGTGCAGGGTAAAGTTTGCCGCTGCAAATGAAGTGCGCATCTAGAAGTGTCACGTTTTTCTTGTTCTCGTGAGGTAAAGCACTACCCGAGCTCACTATGCTATATCATTTTTCTCTTTTTGCAAACTATTATCATCAGTCAACAGCTCTCTACTATGAGATTCGCCACTTCTCCTTTGTGTAACTAATCCAAAGTCACCTGGGCAAGCTGGCCCATCCTGGTGATAAGTTCCAACATCACAACCATGGAGAGCAAAGGGACACACGTGCAAGACAGGCCCCTCCCTAAGGTGACAGCCCTCCATCCAGCCCCATGAGCACAACACCAGCCTGAACTTAAGCATGAGGAACTGAGGACATGACAAACAGGGCACACCGCACTCTACCTCACAGTCACGGGTGAAAACGCAGGTGCTCTCTGAACTCAAGGCACAAGGGGGAGAAGCAGCCCTGACTTCTCATTCATTTTCATCAACAAAACCCCCCAGCAAGGAAAGGACAGCAGCTAAGGGAGGGGAGCAGAAGAAAGGTACAGAGGCCAGAGAGCCATTCTAGAGCCCTATGAAATTTCCCAATTCAACAGATTTCCATTCTTTAGCAGTTATTATATTGAAGAATATGTAGGTTTCTTCAGTCATGATACTGCTCCAAAGACACACTGTTTAAAGAGCACATGCCCCAAGGGGTACTCTATCAGAGGGCAAGGGGCCGAGACAGGGCAAAGGATGCACACTCCACAGCACCAATTTCAGCCTAACCTCACAGGGGCTGCGGAAGAAGAGCTCCATCCACTGTTGTTAGTGTCACAGGAAGCTGTATTTAATCACTATTTTATTATTATGGTTTTTTTTCCCCTTTCCCTTTTTTAAAAAGTTCTCCTGAAACTGCAGCTTGTCTGGTCCAACATGACAGTCCGTGACAGCCTAAATCACTATGCGCTGAGCCAAAGTCAGTTGTAAAAAAAAGTATATGCTATAGAATCGCATTTATATAAACGCAAAAATAAGTGAACTCATCTTTACTATTAGTAATCAGGACAGCACATGCCCTTGGAAAAAGTAAACCCAACCACGCAGTCCAGGGGTTGGCCATGTTCTGTCTCTTCCTGTGGGTGCTGCTCACGCAGTAACGCTGGCTTTGTAAAACCTTATCAAGCTATGTGCATACGACACATACACTTTTTTATACGTACACTGCATGTCAATAAAAGTTAGTAAGTGAAGCGGACTGAAGACAATTCCTCCCCATGCCCTAGCCCAAAAGGGAAAAGTGATCCTAACCAGGCAGTAATCTATGCCCACCATGTCCCTTCTTAATGGACTCTCAATTCCTACAGCTAAACCACCACCCACCAATATCTTGCATATTCAACTTAACCAAATACTTTATTTTACCCACTGTTCTGAAATTATCCTAACAATCCTAAACTGGGACATCCTAGAGTGCCACCTTCACACAAACTCCACCTTCTCCTCAGTTCTCTACAACAAGTACTTATACCTATAATTTCTTTTATAGAAGAAGAAAAGCTTGTCAAGAAGTGAAAGACCCAATTCCTCCTCCAATGTTTACTATTAATATTTCCCAGTGCTCTGATCTTGTGTAAATACCTATCTTCTCTAAGCTTTGGTTCCTCATAATGTATTTCATCCAGTAGAAGATGCCAAAAATTAGACATGCCCCGTTATTTTATATTCTACCCAAGTACCATCAATTAAATTACGGCACACCATCAACTGTAAGATACATGCTACTTTCAGATGTGTTCAAATGTTTAAAAAGAAAAAGGTCTTCAAATGGATAAAATATGGTATATTAAAGACGCACAGTATTTTCCATGTTTATTGAACAAAGGAATTAAAAAGATTTAACAAAAAAGATTTTGATGTAATTTCTTGCATGCCTTGGAAATACATTTTGTGAACTTGTACCAAAGCAAGGTTACTTTCCAGCACTGGGAGGATGCCAGAAGTCCAGGCCCCTGGACCGTGGAGGTGGTGGGAGATCCCAGGGACAGGAAACACTTTAATAGATGTAGTCACTTCTCCCAGAAATGAAGGATGACGGAAGCAACCACCCTCACAAATACTATCTCCAAACTCTGAGAACGTCAGGAGCTCACCTCATACTTAGCAGTCAACCACAAATGGAAGACTTGTGGGCATGGCAGTGATACCAGAAATTCCAGGAGTATCAACGAAAGTTCTTTTGAATAAAAAAGTATGAAATCAAACCTTATCTATGAGAAAAACTATATATCCACATCTATAGCCCAGGTCTGCCACACTCTTAATTTAAGTACCAAGTTTCTTTCTGTGGGTGAGAGGGCTATCACAGAGCAGAGTGGGATAAAGAGCTCAATTTACTAATAGCTAAGGGTATCTGAAAGGGGATAAGAAGAAATCTCCCACAGAAAGATGTAATCAGAGAACAACAGAGAGACAACCAAATGCAAAAGTTAAAACCTGCATTTCAGTGCAAAGCAATAAATAAAACATCAAAACTGTTCAAATCTGCCTCTATTCCAAGGCAGGAAATCTGTCCTGGAGCAGCGAGGTACCAGTTTCACGAATTAAAAACAAGTTTATGAGAACAACTAGCAACTAAGGTGGTGGTCAGGTGAGACGTTCTTAAACTGAAAGAAATGTCAGCGATGAATAAGCAAAGTGTGAATAAAGGAATTTAAAAGAGTACCCTTAAAATACTGATCATTTCTGAGGGATGGGAGTGTCTTACACAATTTCAAAGCTAAGCTTTATTTTAACGAGATGACAAATCTGACGTTCCAGAAACTACAAATTGCCCTTTTAGCTTAACTTGTCATTATGGAAACTTTAAAACATATGCAAAAGTAGAGAATGACAGATGGCCCTTTATGTGTCCACCACTTAGCTTTAAATAAGCATTTTGCCATTCTTGTTTTATTATAAATTTTTAATCCAAGAAAGCTATCTCAAAGGGCTATTATTAAACTAAAAATAGAAAAATCTAATGGCAAATCAACAGTCGTTCTCTCCCAGCATGGTAAGAACAGTCTTGCCACGTTTCACAAAGGAGAAGTCAGCTCACTGGCAGCCAATCAAGAGACCAATCACAGCCACGAAAGACTTCACACAGGTCAGAGAGCTGCAGTCTTTTTACTTTTAGTACAACTTAAAATTTCTCTAGCTAATGAAAAATCCTATACTTATTATGATCTCAGTAACATGCATTACTAACATTACATTTAACTTTATTTTACTTAAAATTAAACATTTATAATTGAGTCTTCCTTTACTCAAAAAGAAAAAAGAAAAAATCAGATGTAAATTGCCATGGGTGAACAGCCAAGACAGCAAATACTTCTTTACCCCAAAGCATACTGATTTCTCTTATGTTGTCCTCATGTATTTTATATAAAGCTAATTTAAAATCTGTTTAAAGTGGTTTGTATATTTCCCCTTAATTTGGAATCATAAGTTTCCAATGGTACTCCACAAAATTCCTCTAGCATTAAACTCCTACGTGGCAGAGGGAATGGCCTTTGCTAGACCTCACCGGGTTGCTGTGAGGACTGCAAGAGTCAGGTCCACACAAAGCAGAGAACAGGCTGGGCAGGGTCAGGTCACTCGGCACAGGTGGCACTGCACACAGACGCAGACCCAAGGAAACACAGCAACGGGAGTTATGTTGAGTTAAAAAAGCTCAGGAATATAAAAAAAGTATACTCCTTTCTTATCTTTCAGTTTTCAACAATGCTTTGTGAACTATACCCAAATATGTTTCCTTCTGCAAAATACAACTCTTTAACTTTTATTTCTCAAGGATTATTATTAGCTTACTTAGCAATATTCCTTTCTGTGTTAAAGCAGAGGAAAATCCATGGCCCACTAAAAACTCTATAAGAAATCAAGTTTTCTTTAGACTCACATTACATGATCATTGTATGTTTCTAACACTAAAAACTTTACTAAGACATTGCATGAAAGAGAAGTCATGTCTCTGGCACCTCATCAAAGTAACTGCCAACCAGCCACTGGCTCGGGAAAGGGCGCGTGGACTGCGATGGTGGCCAGCAGCCAGGAGCTCTGCCGGGAGGAGCCTCCTCCCAGGCTCACTTCAGTCAGTCCTGTATGTAGCCGTTCCCCAACTCTCCACTCTCAACTTCACTGTTACATTTGGTGTTCTTTCCTCACAACTTGTGTCCTGAGCATCTAAAAATGGATCTTTCTTCACATTCCAGGATGACTGTTCATCTAAGTTTCTTTCCCCAAGTCACAACAAGTTATCATGAGCAATTTCCTCCTTTGTAAACTACATCCTGACTTAGTAAGCACCCTTAGCCATACTTTCATGAAGAGAAAAAAGCTACCATCGGCTTCCTTTGTTTTAATCATCTCTTCTTTGCGCAAGTAAGTACTTGTACATATGTATTTCTGTACATTTGTGCACAGCAGATAATACAAGTGACCAGGGTAGTATTTTAAAGCACACATCTTTCCAGACAAGCAGAGTCACGAGTCTTGAAAATTAACAAGCTTTTCAAAAGTACTCATCAAGTATAGTATCTGGATTCAGCAATTCGGTAATGAGCAAATGCCAAACCAGATTACAGGAACGATGGCGGGAAAGTCAAATCATCTTCTGGCTGTTTAATGCTCTGTTAATAGAGGCGTATGTACCTTTCCAGACACACCTATACTCACATATCCCCCAGATTTGAATGTAAATAACAAAATCTCTCAAACTTACCAAACTTCGATACTGGCCCTGGAACAATTTTGAAGTCCGACCGTGTAAAGGCTGTGATCCCAGGGAGTCAAAAGACTTTATTCGATGAGATGAGGGCCGAGCACATACAGAATCACTTCCTAGTCCAATGTCTGAAAAGGTCACACACACAGAGAGAGCTGAAACGCCTGATACTATGCACTCACACCACACGCTAGACTTTAAAACTAGGGCAGCACGGAGGGACACACCAAGAGACCACAACAAAGCAAGCCATTTATGCAGTAAACAAAGAACAAATTCTTTGTCTGCTACATAAATAACTTGCATTCATTTCCCCAATTACCTTTCCAGAAATTATCTGGAGATAACTATTAATCCATTCTTCTCTAGTATGATTTTTCAAAGTGTTTAAAATGTTTTATAACTGTTTTTTAATACTTTCCCTTTACCTGAAAAAAACCAGCCTCTCAAATTTGATTACATAGCAGAGAACAAGTACTCACTCTCCAATGCATCACCACCATATGCCCACTTTTCCAAGACTATGTGTCATGCGGTAAGCAACAAGAATTATTTTGCAACAAAAAGACAAGACTCTTATTCAAAATCAACAGAAAATCCTTGTGTATTTTTCAGCCAGAGAGAACCTTCTGAGGATTATTTCCTCAAAGTGAAGGCAACACAGGCTCTACTCACCTCATGAAGCTGTTGAGAGATCAAAGGAAACAAGACATTAAAAGGCTTATTTCCATCTTCTGATTCCCTTCATGATAAGACACTCTACTTAGGCCAACCAACAAGTAAATGACAGCAATCCCATTCTTAGAAGAGATCAATTTTTTAAAAAAACAAAAACCAAAAGTTACACTGTGAAAAAGTTTTCTAAAGAAACTGTTGTTCCAAGATACTCAGTAATGTCCTACAGCTCACAGGAGCCTTCTGTGAAAGCACCTCTAACCTGATAGTCTCCAGGTCCTATTTGTCTGGCAGATCTGTTTGGATTCGCTTACACAGTGTCTTATAAAATTTTGAATTAATCGCCAACATCGGAAAGTCTGAAGATAGCACAGAAAAATTCAGATTTCCAGGTGCTCTCAATACACTTAGGATGCAGCAACCTCAGGTCTATAGTGCTTCGTGGCACAGCTGGCTCAGAGTTGAGCAAGGGCTGCGCCAAGGGGACCCACTGTCCTCACCCTTCAGTCCAGGTCCTTCCTGTGTGCCCCCGCGCCTGGCTCCACAGACAGCAGCATGTGGGAGCCCTATCCTACAACAACCTTGCTATCCCAGCAGTCCTGAATACCCCCAGGTCACCCACAGCACCCTACACTTTCCTAAGGTCCTGCTCAGGGCTGTGGGTGTCTCCACAGAGCATGTCCTACTTGAGAACACAGGGCCTTATACAACCCCAAGCCCAAAACCAGCTACGAAGGACACTGTCTGCAGATGCTGCCCACAGGAGCCCCCCGCATTGCGCCATAGTGCTCTGTTGGCCCTAGCATTAAGGAATCCTGAAGACATCCCCATCGCCAGGCTGTCTTCCATCCAGTTAAATGCATCTACTAATAAGTGCCTTGGAACACATATGGTTTTCTTTAAGTGACAGTAGCAGAGGGAAGATAAGCACAGGATTTTCCCAAGAATGCCTACAGCAACTCTGGCAGCAGCCAGTCTTACTGCTGAAGTCAACTAGGAAAAATAGAAACTTAAGAAGGAATGGTCATTTCCATCACAATGACTCCTAAAACAAGATCAGGAACAAGCAACCAACCAACAGAAAAGCAAAATTTCCTTCTGAGAGGGGTCACTCATGGTGTTTAAAAGCTAAAAGTACCAAGTTTATCCCATAGCTTCCAAATTGCTCTTGTAAAGAACAATGTCACTTCCATTACATCCAATGCACAGCCAACGATATCAAGAATACATCAGAAATACTTTTCATAAGGTGCAGGTAAAAAAAAAAAAAACAATGGATGGTGACATATGCCCCAAGAGCTACTGCCCCCCCTTCCATCGCTTCTATTTACTTGTAAATCACAGCACTTCAATCCCTGACTACTAAGGACCATGGGACTGAGTGTATGGATTAAAGCCCTTCTCCTGTTAGCTTCTTCCTGTTAGCTCCTCTGCTTAAACTGCAGGCAGAGAAAGCACCTATGGTGAAGCTCAAAATCAAGCACCCTCTGTAGAAATATTTAGCAGAGCAGAGGGGCCACATTAGGGATGATTTGTAGCTTTTATTTATCTGTGCCATTCTTGTCCCTGTCTGCCACAGAGACCTGTATTGATTAGATGATTCATCACTCAAAACTTTGAGGCACAGATGAATACAAGCAGCTTGCAGGCAGACACCCACACAGCGAGGAAACGCAAACATGCCACCCTCTGTGCATGCTCTCGCAACAGCATTTCTTGTACTACATTCCAGCGTAGCATATTTCCCTTTCTATATCATCCATAATCCTAATAGCTTTCTTCCTTATTATCTGTTTATTCATATTTTTATAATGTAGGGTGAGAGAAGGCAGCTTTATTGTGTAATTCATCACCTTTATAAAACACCACACTCATTTGCAAAATCATTAAATGATGTGACAATTTTAATTATTTATATTCATCTTTATATTCCTGCCCTCTAAATATTTGTGTCCTAGATGCTTTCAAATGAACAGCTGTAAGAGATGTGCAACTTTAAACTACAGCAGTCAAGCTATGAAAATGCGACTGCATCAAACCTCTGCCTGAGGTCTCCGCCGGCTCCCAGCTGTGGCAGCCAGCACTCCTCACCCAGGGCACCAGCAGTGGGCCGGCTCCCAGACAGTGGTCACAGCAGGCGTGTGCAGGGAGATGGTGCCAAGGAAGGTCCCTGCACCGGAGGACGCCTCCCAGAGACAGGAACTTTAGCACAAAGGGCTCACAACTCCAGCCCTTCCTCCCCATGCACCCTGTCTGAAGGGCCAGATGAGACAGAGAAGAAACCTTGACAAATTAAACTTAAGAAGTTTCTATATGAAAGGGACATCTCACTTTCCCCCACAATTCTGAAACTTAAAATCTGTAAAGATAATTAAAAAAAAAAAAAAGTTACTTTAAATAAAAGAGCAACTCGAGTGCCCTCTTGTTTGAGCCACGTAGTGATCCAAGACATAAGTCCTCAGGGCTCAAGGGACAGTGTGGGTCTTCTCTCTAGGACTTCATACAGACAATTCCTATCCTCACCATGGTCTGAGAGCCCAAGAGAGGGGCACACCGTTTCCCTACCTCCTCTCCACTTCAGGAACAACTGGGACTAGACCATGCGAACCACATGCCTAGGCACGCAGGGGATGCCAATCCACTGGCCACACCCTTGCGATAGCCACTGCTCAGAAACACACTGCTCAGCAGATACGAGCTTTAGGCAACATGAACCCATAAAAACCCAGAGAAAAGTGCTGTTAGCTCCAAGACAGCCCACCAGCCTTCCTATATTGACTAACGTTTTTCCTCTGCTGTACCTTCAGTTGAGAAATCTCCCCACCCACAGAAAGGAAAACACCTGATAGCCACCAGAGGACCTAAAGAGGAAGATTCTGTTCTAGTAAGGAAGAAAAAAATCACAGCAAAAGGAACAATCAAAAACGTAATGCAACAGAAGCCTATTTTTTGTTTATTTTTTTTAGAAGCTTATTTTTTATAGTCAATCATGTTCATTTGGCCTTGCTAACAGAAAACCAGTGGTTTCTGCCCTTTTTTCTTCCCACCCTCTCAAGTTCAACAAAAAAAGAGTCTTACCTGCTGTAACTTTATTTAGAGTCACTAAGGAACTGAGGACCTTGTTAAAATTCTGTCCCTGGTACAAATCATTTGCATCAAAAGTCTGAAAGGAAAAATTAAACAAGCAAAATTAGTAGAGTCTTATGTTGGGTGCAGGATGAACTAAGCTCTCCCCGTAAAGTGAGCACATTCTGTCTGAAATCATAAAGAGGTCGCACCACCCTCGAGAGTGAGACCAGTGAGCTCAGCTCCCGGGTCCTGGGGTAAGGAGTCCAATCAGAAGTCCCCTTCTCAGCACAGTCAATCCCTGGGCCCCAGCCCTGCCCCACCCCAACTTCACACCCTGAGGTGTGAGCTCTGTCACAGATGAGTGCTGTTGGTGCTAGGAAATCTCAGTGGTGGTTTTGCGGCCCTTAGATTAATGCAGCGGCCACAGCACAAGGCAGACTACAGAGGTTCCCTCCTAGTTACAGAAAAGAAGGCAACCTGACAGTCAATTCCAAAGCTAATTACAGCAAAAGAAAAACACGGCCATGCCGGAGCACAATGGATATGAGAGTAAAAGGAACACAGGCAGGAGAAGCAGATCCCAGAGGAGGAGCAAGGTGAGGATGGGGCAGCCACCTCCAGCACAGAGCTGAGGCCAGGACCAGGCCCATTTGAGACCACATCCCCTCCGGTCTGGGACAGTTAGAGCCCCGGGACCATGCCAGAGTCAGTCACACTACCCATCCTGGCTGGGAAAGATAGAGTGTACTAGCTTGCCCCAATACACAACAGCACACACACAGATGTGTCAAAAAACACACAGCTCTCATCTCTGATACTGTCTTAAGACTACATATAGCTTAGCTTCTGATCACCAAATAACTTCGAGCAAAAATAAATTTAATGGTCCAATCATCCACAACTATGTCCCAGAAAAATTGGGAAAACATTTCTTTCAGAAGTGCAAATAACAGAAAGTCATATTTAGATAGCAAAATGTCTATCATGTTAACATACTTTCTCTGAGGTCACCCTAGGAATGAGGTCAGAAGGCAAGGGCCCTGCTTCTCTCCAGTTCTGTCACCTCTGCCCTCATCCTGTGCTCCTCACACCAGAGGCTGCCAGGAACTCCCTTCTCCTTCTCTTCCTGTCCCCAGCCCCCACCCCCTTCCTGGCTAACGCTTACTCATCTCACTTCCTGACAGAACCATGCACAGCCTTGCTGCCCCCTCCAGAACTGCTCAGGTCCCCAACCAGGCTCCCCCAGGACATTTATCACAATACTTTACTGGCTGATATCTGTACACCTCCCTAGACTGAAAGACATACAAAGGGCAGACTGCACATTTCCCAACACCTAGTAAGATGTAGCACACAGAAAAAACTCAAAAGGTATGAATGGATAAATGCACCAAACCATCTAACCATCCACTCTGTGGGTGCTTAATGTCACTGTGAGTGAAGTTCACATCAAGAGATGCTACATAAAATGACTCCAAATCTGAATAAGTCCCATGTATTATTCAAAAGTCACCTCTACTTAATGGTCTTCTGCCTATAATTTTTGAAATAATGAATAAAAATAGTCATGAGATATATTTAAACATAAATAAACCAAAAAAAATCCAGAAGTTGAAAAACTACCTCAAGAAAGAAAATCACCAAATCACTGAGAGTCAAGAAAGGAGCTAAAAATTACAATTCACATTTTAAAAGTTCACAAGAAGATATTAAATGAAAACATAAAACTTAAAAAGATGTGAATACATGCGAGCATTCTACATGTTTATTAACACCACTTTTAATATAAAGTACAAAATGTAAATGATTTCATGAAGCAAGAAGATCCTTCCTGTAAAAAATACTCCTTAGACCAGTCTTTAGAACCATCTTTAACACAGAATTTAAATCATTTGTTGTAATAAATATTATTTAAAAAGAAATTCCAACTCAAATGAGAGCACTATCCAGGGTGACATACCCATCTACATCTTTAAACAATAAAAATGAGTTAAGCTGCATTTAAAAAAAATAAAAGCATTAACATTAATGTACAAAGCTTCCTTAATCAAAATATAAAACTTCCCTTAACTGTAAAATATTTAAGTAGGTGATCTGAATGTCTTTAAGCTCTAAAGATCTAATTCTAGAGGTTGGAGTTAGATGGTATTCTCCAAAAAGAAATACATACATAAATTTCTACTAACCTTCATTGTGGCGAGGCAGTGAGTTGCAACACCCAGAATAACAGGATGTTAAAAACGAAGTTTCCTGTTATTCCAGAACTATATATCTTTCTTACTTGGATACCAGGAAGCATCTGATTGGATGAAAGTGCCCACCAATGGGGCTTCAATATGACATCAGAACTTAAGTGAATACACACCTCCCACATTTCTTGACAAGAAACTCAACAATATGATGAGACAAATGCTTGCCACTGAGAAGGGAAAATGCACATTCTAAGCCAATAAAATGTTTCGACTGAAGTACTTCTCCAGAGAAAGATAGCAAACTATTTCCTGAAATAGGAATCAAAGCAAAAACAGAAAAATCTTAGTATAAAGAAAGTTTATACTACAGTAGTAAGAGGAAAGTCTCAGAACTTTTATAGAAATCTCTCTACAAAAAATAATTACTGTAACATTTAACACACTAAATTGTTCCCCAGGGCTACTTGATGCTTCAGAGGAGATAAATGCAGTTTCAACAGGGCTCAGCCTACTCTCCCACTTGAAATGCTGGGCATTGTGAAAATCAGTAGATTTCCATTCATAGCAAGAGCGAGAAGAAGGAAGGAAGCAACCACCACCATCCACCGTCCCCTACCTTCAGGTGGCACCTGGAGCAGTGGTTTTCAGTATGAGCTGCACGTTAGGACCTCCTGGGGGACTTTACCTGGGCAAGATACTCAAGCCATGTCTCAGAATCTCTAAGGGAGGGGACCCAAAAACCAGAATTCTAACCCCATCCACACAAGTCCAACATGCAGCAGAGGGTGAGAAGTGCCTCCCTGTCTCTGTTGAGTCCTGCCCGGGGGTAGGCTCTGTGCCAGCACATACACGCTTCCCACTGCCTGTGAACAGCCCCACACTAGCACTGTGCTGTGAGATAGGGTGGCCACACGGACACAGGGGACGCTCAACACATGATACATTTTAGAATCTATCCATTTGGGAAAGTGTATTACACTCGGCCTTACTTTTACATTTAAGTGAATTAAATGTGCAATAGGATATTCTCACAGTCCCAAAATAAAATTAGCTTAGTAGTTTTCTACTAAAAAGCTCATAATATTAAACTTACTATTTATAGCTTATTTTTCACATTTTACTTTCACTAACAATACCACATAATGAAACACAACAAATACCAAACCACATAGAAGCCAGGGATAGAAGAAAGCCAGACAGAGCATTCAAAGTAAGACACAAAAGTACTTTCTAAAATGTTCCTACTGTCCCTTGCAAGGGGAGGCAGGTAAGGCCGAACCAACAGAGAACAGCCGCTGGGGGCAGGAGGCAGCGGGCAGCATGGTCCTGGGAGGTGGGCAGAGTCCCTGAGGGTGAGCTCTCCCCACTGCCTCACAGCCCCCTGCACACTGTGCTGAGCCCGCAACCCTCTCTACATCAAACAGGAACAAGTCAGACAGTGAGGACAGTGTGACACAGGAAGCAGACCTGCAAACGCCTCACACCTTCCAAAAAGTAAAGGGCACCATGCCCCCAAGGTCTCCTGTCAAAACTGGCCCACGGAAAACTACATCCTGCCAAGGAAAACTCTTATTTTTTAAAATACAAAATAATCACCAAGAGAAAAAAAAGCCCTCAATTTTGCTGAACAGAGAGAAAAATCATCTATGTCCACACAGGTTAACCTTCTCACTTTATTTTTTTTTATTTTATTTTTATTATTTTTGAGACAAAGTCTCACTCTGTTGCCCGGGCTAGAGTGCTGTGG
>CAUYSK010091500.1:0-27010 GCA_963575035.1 Avahi laniger
TAGCTGGGACTACAGGCATGCGCCACCATGCCCGGCTAATTTTTTCTATATATTTTTAGCTGTCCAATTAATTTCTTTCTATTTTTGGTAGAGACGGGGTCTCGCTCTTGCTCAGGCTGGTCTGGAACTCCTGAGCTCAAACAATTCGCCCGCCTCGGCCTCTCAGAGTGCTAGGATTACAGGCGTGAGCCACCGCGCCCGGCCTTGGTTCATTTCTTAGTCAGTGTAGCCTTTACTAAATAAAGAAAATGGAAAGTTTCCTTCTCCTCATCCTTCTTTGAGTAGAATGAAAATATAATTTGTCAGGGTTAGTTTAAAAGTTTAATATTTCTGCCCTTGAAAAAGTTTTGGGATTGCTTGATATTTTCAAGCATATAGTCGCATAAATAGTAGATTGTTGCATATTACATATATTGAACCTTGGGCAAAGGTAAATTTTATCCTTTCTCAGACTTTGTATTTTTCTAATTCTTATGTTCAAAAGTACATTAACTACACAAAGTAGAGATTCAGGTGTGACATGGTAAGCATGAAGCTTCTATGAAGCATCTTATTGAAAAAAAATTATTACTCTGTAAGAGTTTGCGGTCAAATAATTTCAGTTATTAAAGTACAGGTTTTCAGAGTCATTTGTTTACTTTTTTTTATAGGAACTCTTGACCCTAGTTCCCCATACACTATGGTGTCACCAAGTGGACGAGCAGGGAACTGGCCAGGGTCACCTCAAGTGTCTGGCCCCTCACCAGCAACACGCATGCCTGGAATGTCACCAGCCAACCCATCGCTACATTCTCCAGTTCCAGATGCTTCTCATTCCCCTCGAGCTGGCACAAGTGAGCATCAACATTTTTATGTTCTTTTTTAGTATAACTGACAAGTGACCCAATTTATTCCATCCTCATTTGAAAGTCATGACCTACTTGTTGAGTGGGGATACTTAATAACTTAAACTTTTATCCATTTAGTAAATCAGTTAACATAATTTGCAAAGTCAGGCAAAACATAAGAAAGGAGGATATCTCCTCCAGAAGTAAGTCCGATACCTCTCTCATGACTGCTAACTTTTAACTGCCAAATGGAACCTTAAAAGATACCTTAAGTTAACAAAGTTATGTAAATTGTAGGAAAAACAAATTGTTTTTCCTCTGACCTCTGATCACCAAGAAGTATGTGGGGATTTCTCCCTATCAGCAACCAATCAATTCTGCAGTGGACACCACCTGGGTGTCTTCCAGTTCAATTCATTTCTGACACTGTCTACCTGCAGATAGTGTCAGATCCCACAGGTTGACTATCCCCCACTTCAGATACCAATTGCAAGCCCCAGGTTGTTTTACCTGTGTGACAGAATAGCTACTAATGGGGGTTCCCACAACCCTCTCCTCAGGTTTAGTGAATTTGCTAGAACAGCTCACAAAACTCAAGGAAATACATTTATTGGTTTATTATAAAGGATATTACAAAGGATACACAGATAAAGAGATGTATAGGGCGAGGCATGTGGGAAGCTTCCATGCCCTCTCTGGGTGTACCACCCTCGAAGAACCTCCACATGTTTAGCTATCTGGGAGCTCTCTGAACTCTTCCCTTTTGGGTTTTTATGAAGGCCTCATCACGTGGGCATGATTGACTAAATCTTTGGCCGTTGGTGATCAGCTTATTCTTCAACCCCTATCCCCTCCCTTGAGGTTGGGGATTCGGGCTGAAAGTTCCAACCCTCTAATCCTGCTTTGTCTTTCCGGTGATCAGCCCCCATCCTGAAGCTAATTAGGGTCTGCCAGCTACCAGTCATCTCGTTAGCATACAGAAAGACACTTATCCCTTTGAAGATTGCAAGGATTTTAGGATTTATTTACCTAGGAGGTGGGACAAAGACCAAATATATATTTCACAGTATCACACAAATTAACACAGAGAGAGTTGTACAAATATACTGGTTAGCTGTTGCTGCATAACTTTTAGTGGCTTAAAACAACAGTCATATATTGGCTTACAATTCTACGGGTTGGCAACTTGGTCTGAGCACAACTGGGTGATTCTTCCAGGCTCTGCTGGGCTCACTCATGGTGTCTGTGGTCAGCTACTGGGTTGGCTAAGGGCTAGGTGGTCCAAGATGGCCTTGGATGGCAAGGCTTCTCTGCTCTCTGTGGTCTCCTACTTAATGAGGGGCTTGTCCACATGGTGGCTGGACAGGGTTCCAAGAGAGGGGGTGGAAGCCTAGGTTTAGAACTAGCCCAGAGTCACTTCCACTGCATTCTTTTGGTCAGAAGCAGGTTGCAAGGCCAGCTAGATTCCAGGTGGAGAAATGGACTCCAGCCTTTGAAGGAGTTGCTTCAAACTCATATTGCAAGGGAACCTGGATACAGGGAGGAAAATGATTTTGCCTGCTTTTGCTAACGGGGTATTAATATATGAGTGTTACACCACAGGGAATTACTAAAACAGTACAGATTGATTTAGAATATCAAAGATTTATAATGAAAGCAAAACAGGAAACAGTGAGATGGCACGTATTTGTAAATGAAATGACATGTTTTCCTTCCCAAAAGGTTCCCAAACAATGCCAACGAACATGCCTCCACCCCGTAAACTACCTCAGCGCTCTTGGGCGGCATCCATTCCTACCATCCTCACTCACAGTGCCTTGAACATTTTACTGCTGCCCTCTCCAACGCCAGGCCTTGTGCCCGGCCTGGCAGGTAGTTACCTTTGTTCTCCACTTGAGAGATTCCTTGGATCAGTCATCATGAGAAGACACCTTCAAAGAATTATTCAACAAGAGACGGTATGGGTACCTAATGACCTTCTAAGTGGTGATTATCAAAGGCAGGATGCTAAATTGCCCTGCAGGATAGGATCTGAACTAAAGTAACATTCCCTTACTTCTTTTAACCAACTTGTTAGAATTATGATTTTCACCTTGCCCTAGCATTAAAAATCTACTGCATTATTTTCTTTTTTATTCTTAACGTTGACATATTTCTGCATTTTATAGTTTGCTGTGCTCTGGCTGCCATGTCATGTGGCTAACATGGAACTGAAGGTAGGTCACCACAGTACATAGGACCAGTACACACCTGTGTGTAGGTGTGTACACACCTGGCCTTGCAGGGAATAGCGTATGAGTAACTATTTGCCCTCTGGAGTGCCCTTGAAGGCAGGCTGATTTTGAATCTGAGTTTCCATTAAAATGAAATTATTAATGATCACAAGGACGAAAGCTGCTTTTTAAATATGTGAGAAATTGAATATTTTTAAAGCCCTTATAAAAAAAGACTTCTATCCTGTGGTGACACTCTTGTGAACAGTTCATAGTTGAGAACACCAGTTCTAGGGTCAGGCTATCTGGGTTTGTAGCCAAGCTATACCACCTGCTAGTATGTGCTTGGGCAAATTTTTTCACCTTTCTGATATAATGTCTACCTAATTGATAACAGTTGTGGAAATTTGAGATAGTTCATTAAAGCTCTTAGCATAATGTCTTGGCATTCAATACATACTAATTATTTATAATTATTGTTGATATATTTATGTATTAATGAGGTAGTCAAAATGGTAAATGTTTAAAATATCCACTCCAGGGTTCGCACGAAGACATTTTGCAACCTTTATATTCAGATTTGAAAAAAAAAAAAGTTAAGTTGAATAAATTAGCATTCAAAATGTAATCATCAGACCGGGCATCTAGCCTCAGCTCTGCCATTTATAATCCATGTAAATTTTCAGCTCTTTGAACGTCATTTTGCTCAGCTGCATAATCAATGTACTAGGCTAGAACAGGGGCCAGTAAACTATGGCCCCTGGGGCAAAATCCTGCCCACCACGTGTTTTTGTAAATAAAGTTTTACTGGAATGCAGCCACACCCATTCATTTACGTATTGTTTATAGCTGCTTTCAGCTATAATGGCATCATTGAGTAGTTGTGACAGACACGGTAAAAAGCCTGATGCTTTATAGAAAAAGTTTTGTCAACCCCTGGGCTAGAATAAAGACCCAATCCAGATCTAACCTTTTGTAATTTACTCTTTATTCTTTTTTTCCTAATGTGCCATTTTTTAAAAAAGACTTACTGTGGAAAATGTTCAGCGTAAAAGGAGAGAGAATAGTATAATGAACCTCTATTCTGTCATCATCCACCTCCAACAATTAACGCATACCAATACTGTTTCATCTATAACTTCTTCCCCAGATTGTTTCACAGCAAATCCCAGACATCATTTCATCCATAAAAGTTTTACATGTATCTCTAACAAGTATGAACTCTTTAAAAAAATAATAACCCGTATCATTCTCATGCCTAAAATTTCTTTATCATCAAATATCTAATTGATGTACAGATTTCCCAAGTTATATCTCATTTTTTATAGTTTGAATCAGAACCCAAATGAGTTTTTTTAAGTCCCTTCTAAACTATCAGTTTCCTGCCCCCATCCCCCGCCCCAGTTTCTCCTTCTTTCTCCTTACACAATTTATTTCTTGAAGAAACCAAGTCATTTATCCTATAGAGTTTCTCAGTCTGGATCGTGCTGGTTGGTTCCCTTTGGAATCATTTAAAATGTTCTTTTGGACCCCTGTGTTTTCTGTCACATCGGTCTGGATCAAGCTACCAAATGAATTCAGGCTCAAGTTTTTCATTGTTGTTTTGCAAGAATACGTCATCCATCAAGAGGCACATAATGTCTGATTGCCTCTCTTTTTGTGATGTTGCTAGCAGTTGATGCTCAATGCCCAGGTGCCTTTGTTTTGGAACTGGTATCAGCTTAGTTATTTTCCTTTTGAAACAATTCTCTCAATAACCTCTTTATTTTCTCTTTGACTTACATGTTAATTTGATGCATCCTTCTTGTTTTGCAGCTGCAGCTGATAAATTCCAATGAACCTGGAGTGATCATGTTTAAAACTGACGCGCTGAAATGCAGAGTAGCCCTGAGTCCCAAAACCAACCAAACACTTCAGCTAAAAGTGACACCTGAAAACGCAGGACAGTGGAAACCTGATGAACTTCAAGTTTTGGAGAAATTCTTTGAAACAAGAGTATGTGTTTAATAATGCATAATTTTAATATAGTTAATGAAACAGAAGAGTCAAGGTAGAATGAAGAGTAACTTGCTTTATTTATCCCTGTAGGTTGCAGGACCACCATTTAAAGCTAATACGTTAATAGCCTTCACCAAGCTGTTAGGAGCTCCTACACACATCCTCAGGGACTGTGTGCACATTATGAAGCTGGAGCTGGTAAGTTACAGAGAAACACATAACTCTTCTAGCAAGATCTGTTTGAGGACGTTAGAGTTAGTGGGAGCAGTGTTTATTGGTCTTCACTCATTTTTATGTACTTCTATTTTTCTCTTAAATTCTTGATTTTTAACTTAAATTTTATTTGTCTTTGACTAGGTAACACAATTCTGTTATATCTTTTGAATTTAAAACAAGATGATATAGTGAGACAATTCCCTTCAGTCCCTGTCCAGCCATCCTCTGTCCAACCAGAGTTACCAGTGGCTTTCCTCTCCTTCCAGGGATGGTCCATTCATCAAACCAAATACTTTTTAAATGAAATCGTTTACACATCCTCTTTTGTACTTTTTTCCATTTTTATTATGAAATATTTTATATATATACATTTATAATATAAATTTTTAAAAATCTGACTCCCCACCTTTGTTGGTCCTAGACTTTGTGCCCCCTGAATAGCTGTTAAAACTGAAGTACTAAGTCAAGCAGGATGCTCCATGGGCAGAGGCTGCCTTCCGAGCACTGGATATCCACTCTTGGTTTGTTTTTGGCCCTTTGGGGACTTTACTTAGTTTCTGCATAGCTCAGTCTACATTTGTATTAGTTTTCTAGGGCTGCTATAATAAATTACCACAAACTGGTGGGTGGCTTAAAACAACAGGAATTTATTCTCTCACAGTTCTGGAGGCTAGAAATCCTAAATCAAGATGGAAGCAGGGCCATGACCTCTCTGAAGGGTATAGGGGAGAATCTATTCCATGCCTTTCTCTTAGCTTCTAGTGGTGCCAGCAGTCCTTGTTGTTCCTTGGCTTGTAGACTCATCGCCACAAACTCTGCCTCTGTCATCATGTAGTGTTCTTCTCGTGTGTCTCTGCCTGTATTTCTTGTCCTCTTATAAAGGACAAAGGCCATATTAGATTAGGGCCCACCTTAATGACCTCATTTTAACTTGATTACATCTATAAAGACCCTATTTTCAAATAAAGTCGTATTCATAGATACTGGGGATTAGGACTTCATATCTTTTTCAGGCACACAATTCAACCCATAATAGTATTTGAAAAGATGCCTTCCCACCCCCAGTATTTGTTAGTGTTTGTGGTAGAAGTGATTTCCAGAATATCTAGCTTGACATATTGCTTGAAACAGAGGGGCATCTTGCTTTGTTCACTGAACAAATCTTGGAGATCTTTCCATATCAATATAGATAGGGTAAAGGGTGTCTTTGTTTTAACAAAGCTTAGTATTTCATTATATGAATGTATTAAAATGTCTCAGTAGTCCCCCTCTTGATGATCATTTTGGTTGTTTCTAATACTTTGCTGTTAGAAACAGTGCCACAAATGGCCATACCACCCTGAATGCGCCTGATCTCGTCTGATCTCGAAAGCTAAGTAGGGTCGGGCCTGGTTAGTACTTGGATGGGAGAAACAGTGCGACAATGAAGAGTCTTTTTACGGATGTGCCAGAGTATATCTGTAGAATTGCTGGGTCAAAGGATACTTTTAATTTTGTTAGATACTGCCAAATTGTTCTCCATGGGGGTTGTACCAGTTTATGTTCCCACAGCAATTTATGAGAGTTCCTCCTTTCCCACATCCTTGTCAACAGTTTTCTCAATCTTTAGATTTGGGTCTTTCTCTTACTGATTTCTAGGAGCTCTGTGTGTATTAGGAAGTTAATAGTTACTTTTTAACAGTAAAATGTATCAATACTGATTTTATATCATTGTAACAATGTAACCATCCTTCCTGGTTTTGTATCATTGTTAAAGAGATTCTTCTCACTCTCAGATTTTGAAATAATCCTCCCATAGTTGCTTCTAATACTGTTAAGGATTCATTTTTTTAAAATTATTTAAATTTTTGATCCATATTAACTTTATCTTGGTGTGAAATGTGAGGTATGGATCCAGCTTTTTCAGATACCCATTTATCAGAATATCTCTTTTCTGTTTGGCAAGATTTTGAATTCTTCTTCTTTCTTCTGAAAGTATACAGTTATATAGATGGAATCCAGGTGGCAGCTGATTTTTTAAGTCTTAGAGTAGTCCTTTCATTTTAATGTTTCTAGTGTTGATTTGAGTAACTTCAAATACCTCACTCCTTTTTTAAGTTGATGTTTTACTGTTCAAATGTCGGGGCAGCAATGTTCTTTGCTAATAGTCTAAACATTTGCCTTCAGATCTGATAAGCTGTAGGAAACATTTACATCAAAAAGAAATCCATTTGAATTTTTAAAGGAGTAAATATTTATGTGGCTAAAATAGCACCAGTGGATATAATTTAAAGTCATTAACACAGTTGGACTAGTTTGTTTAGGGAAGGAGTTGGAAACAGGACTGGAAAAGTCTAGATTGGAACCAGTTAAGAAGGGCCTTGAATGCCAGGTGTTGGTCCTTAGTTGGGGGTGGTGGGGGACAACATGTGTCACTAAGTGTCACTGAACATTTGTGAGCTTGGTTAGAACCGTGCTCTAGGACTTGTGGCTGATAGTGGTATAAGGATGAACTGGGAGAGGCAGCCACTAGATAGAAGGGACTGTTATGGGGCCACAGGCAAAGTTATGAAACCCTGAGCTTGGTGGCCTCAATGGAAATAGAGAGGAGGGAATAGAAGTCAGAGACGCTGCGGAAGCTGAATCCATAGGCCTTGGGAATTAATGAAGTGGGAGGGAAGGAAGGGGAACATACTACATAAATCCAGAGTAGGCTTTTGAGTTAGCAACTTCATGTATATATTTCTTTTGAAAAAATAAGTTATCAACTTTATGTTCTTTTAATAACAGGCTATAAAATAAAATTCTAACCTTTTAGACTCACCTTACTAGACTATGATTTTAAATGTTCATATGGCTTTATCATGATTTTTCCCCCCAAAAACAGTTCCCTGACCAGGCAACACAGCTAAAATGGAACGTTCAGTTTTGCCTGACGATCCCTCCCAGCGCACCACCGATTGCACCCCCTGGGACGCCTGCTGTGGTGCTGAAATCCAAAATGCTATTTTTTGTAAGTACCACCCGGCATCTGTGTATGTACAGAGCTTCTGAGGAGAAAGTCATGTGAGGATAATAGAGCAACTTTTGAATAACTGCATAAATTATCTATTGCTGCCAAATAAGGGCCAGGATTCCTTAATTATTTAGTTTAAACTTCTTGGGATCCTGGTTCCTTTAGTAAGAACAGAACTTTATTGAACTAGGTAATTGTGTGACACAGTTGCATCTTAACCACAATATTCAATTGTTTGTCACATTTCTTGTCATGTTTAATTTTCTTTTGCTTACTGTATCTTAACCTGAAAGTACAGTAAATGATAGTACCTTTGATAAGTTTAGACAGATGCTTTATTTTCTTATGCTCTTATGTTTTTATTCTCTTTGTGTGTGTTGTGTGTCTCTAGCTTCAGCTAACTCAGAAAACATCGGTCCCTCCCCAAGAACCTGTTAGTATTATAGTTCCAATCATTTATGACATGGCTTCAGGTACAACCCAGCAGGCAGACATTCCCAGACAGCAGAACTCTTCTGTTGCTGCTCCCATGATGGTCAGCAACATTCTGAAGAGGTTTGCAGAGATGAATCCACCACGACAAGGTACATGATCAGTAGATAATATTTTATTGCATATATGTTAGCAAAGTTCTTTTGAGAGAGACTCTCTTCCCCTTCCCTCTTCTCCTTCCTTACCCACTTCACGCCCCAATCCTCGTAATGGAGCTCTGGTTGCTGTGGCCCTCTTAATGTCTGCCTGTCGCTTTCTTCCTTTCTCACTGGTTCTTCATTTTTGTCCATTTCTCTGCTGCCTGGACTCTATTTTTGTTAGCGATTTACTGTTGGGACTGACCCAGTTGCTAATGCCACAAGCTTGTATTTATAGCACACATTGCCACAAAGCCCTAGGTTAGGATGATAGAATTTTCCATGGCTGTGAATTCCTGCCCTACCATCAATACCTGCCACTCTGTACATCACAAAGTTGAAATGCATGTTGGTTTCTCATATTTCATGGTTCAATCATGAATAGAATAATACCATTAAAAGTTCTGTATCTTCTAAATGTTTTGTGAAGAATAAACGCTGATACAAATGGCATCACTGCTTTTTTGGGCTTCTTATATAAGTGTCAGGTGGGTGCAAGTGAACCTTTTCACCAAGTGCACAATGAAGCTCTCAAACTGAACATTTCCAAGGAAACCAGAATGTTTCTAGAAAGATAAACAAGGTCCCTTCAATACTGGAGTAGCCTACACTTAACACGTAACTCCTGGCAGTGCTAAATTTGGGGTTACAAAGATAAAGCTCAGCAAAGAGAACTTTTCTTCCACTTTGCTCATTTCTAATATTAAGGAAATTTAAATTAAATTTAAATTTTTCTTATTTCTAATATTAAGGAAGTTCTCTGTCTAGAATAGTTTGATAACAGAATTATGTCTTTAAATGAGGGAAAGTTGTTCTCTGAAACATTTTTAGGTACTACAGTGTCAAAATTTTACTAGAAATAGGAATCATGAGAGAAATGATATTTTTAGCTGTTTGTTTCCCCATATTCTATACATAGGCAAGTTCTCACTTTATAAGGAATACACTGGGCAGTAGAGAAGGGTATGCTGCTTTCGTTGTAAACTTCTTCTATGTAAAAGTTTCTGCTTTCATCTTTTGACTTCTCTCTTCTTTCAGCTAAAACTAGTATTCAAGAAACAAAGTTTAAAGCTTTCAGAATTCTCAAAGTAGCAGTCCAGTAGAACTTTGATAATAAACAACATTCCTTCACAAGCAGATTACTATCATTATCTTATTATGTGTTTTTATGTATTATGTCTCGTGGAATTTAAAATCCAAAAGAAAATGTTTTGATCCTGTTGGGATCAAGCAAGTTTTTCTATCAATAATGAAAATGTGTTTTTTAAAAAAGAAACATCATTTCTCTTTTTATTTAAGAAATTGTTGAGATATTTTGGAAATGTTTTCCTTTATTTTTTTTTTCTTCCCTTGGGCTAAGCAAACCTTTGGATTTCCTTTTTTCCTGCACCTTAATTTTCCAGTAGTTGGAGAGAAGGGCTCAGTAACTTGCACAGGATCACTGCACATCCTGCCCTTTGCCAGAAGGCCATGATTCACATGCGGTCTTCAGTTCTCCCACTTTCAGCCACTGTAGTGTTAGACCGTGCTCTAATGGAAGGGATCCAGCTTTTGGTTTATAATATTTAAATATTTGTAATATTTACAAGAAGCAGGAGACACAGAGTATTTCGTTTCTGAGCAAAGGGGAAATTGAGAGGATGAATCCTCAGCACCCTCCCCACCAACAAATCCTGTTTGGGATTGTTGTTCCACCATACTTCAGCTTCCCTACCCTCTCCCCACACCCATCACTTCCCCCCTGGTGAAGTGCTTTTAAGAAAAATTGTTTTTGCCCGGGTGAGGTGGCACACACCTGTAGTCCCACCAGCTATTGGGCGGCTGAGGCAGGAGGCTTGCTTGAGCCCAGGAGTTTGAGGCTGCAGTGAGCTCTGACTATGCCACTGCACTTCAGCCTGGGTGACAGAGTGAGACTCTCTTTAAAAAAAAAAAAAATCACTTTATTTTTATATTTAATTGATTTTAATGTTGAACTCCAGAAAGTGACCATTTCCTCGAAATTTGGGAGAAAATTCCAATAGATGTCATAGACCTGCACTGTCCAATATAACTGTTACCAGCCACATGTGGCTATTTAAATTTAAATTAATTTAAATTAGATTTTTCCTTAGTCACACGAGCTGCATTACAAGTACTCGATAGCCATGGCACACATATGCAACATTTCTGTCATCACAGAAAGTTCTATTGGACAGCGCTGTCATAGACATTTTTATCTAGCCTTTAACATAACATTAGAAGGACACCACTGAAGTTGTAACTAATGCATAAATGTAAACTAGATCTCTTCATTAGATCCAAAATGTATAAGGAGTCAGAAGCCATAAAGCCCAACTTCAAAGGCTTATCCAATGCTACAGTGTTTCTGGACAGAAACTCTAGGCATATCTTCTTAAATTCAAGCCTAAAATTTACCCCTGAGAGAAAAACAAAACCCAAACCAAATATAATCTGATATTTAACACCATAGCTTAATTCCCTATAATCTGGGCAGTTAAAAATTGTTTTATTTTGATCTTTAAAGTTCTTACTAATTTTAGATTTAATTATCCCTTCCCCCACCGGTGTGTTAACATCATCTTTCCTGTATTGCGAATAGCTAATGACCATTTTTCTCTGTTGCAGGTGAATGCACAATATTTGCAGCTGTTCGTGATTTAATGGCTAATCTTACACTGCCCCCTGGTGGGCGTCCATAGACACTATTGTTTTTAAACCAGGAAGGCTGACAAATGAGACAAAACAACAAAAAAAAAATCTGAATTCAGCCTTCAGTTTAAAAAAGAAAAAGGACTTTTTTTTTTTTTTTTTTGACTTTAAGAGCTAAATATTCTAAACTGGCAGAAACTTTCAGGGTGCACTTCTTTCATCAAAAAGACCATCAATCTTTTGTACAGTGAACTTGTGTGTTTAAATGGGACACATTTCAAGCTAGGTAATACATCACTGTCCGCTTGCCAGTAATAGATTTAATATTCTGTTTTATACTATAAAGTTATGAAATGCCAATCTTGTTTATTTAATTGTTTTCTTATGTTTTGGGTGTAATAGTCCTTTTTTGGTTTTTGTTTTGTTTTTTTAAGGCAGGCCTGTCATTTTTGAATACTGTTAAACTGTGATCAACTTTATATTGAAGCTGTATTTTAATATGACCACTTTGAATCTTACATGAAATGTTCTGGGAGTTGTTATAAACACATCCCAAGGAAGCAATATTTAATAAAATTAGGTTAAAAAACAAAAACAAAAACAAACCAAACAGTGACACTCACTTGTGTGCATATAAGCTCTGCAGACTTCTTATGGCCTCCCTTCATCTTTAAGCTGGTGGGGCCAGCAATTAATTCCTAATAATACATGTCCGAAATTTGGCCAAAAACATCTGCTTCTTTGTTTTATGGTTAATATATTTTCTTCGAACATTCCTAACTTGACTAGTGGTTAACATTTAGCACTCCGGTTGTCTTTCAGTGTAGGATTTGGGTAAAAAAGAAAGAAACTAGTCTTTGAGAAGAGACAGTAAGTGGTTCATGTTGATCAAGGACCCCAAATAATGAAATTATTCTCATCTGTTAGGGATGTGGGAACTTTTCTCTTAGGCAAATTTAGTTTGCAGGATACTTCCACATACAACATTAATTAGGAAACAAAGAACTTTAATGTTCTACCCTTGTATGAAGTTTCTGTGACATTTCTTTATCTTGCTTAACTTCTCCTCCTTGCCTTCCCCACCAATATTGGGGTTGTTCTAAATAATCTCAATTTAATTCATTGTCAACAAAATCATAGGATATTTTGCTTGGAAGAAACCTGGCCCAATCCCCTCATTTTGAAGAATCCAAGATCAAGGGCCTGTCCAGGTCAAATGGAGTTTTGGATACTGACACATCTCAGCAGGATTTCTTTTTGGAGCACCATGCTGTCTCTCCCAGTTAGGGAGTTTTTAAGCTTCAAAGAACATGATCTGATGCAAAGGTCTTCTAGACTTGATGTTATTTGGAAACATTTTTAAAATTATAATACCATGCTGAGTTACCTGGTCATTGTAATACTTACTGGTTCTCCATTAAATTGTAGATGCTTTATCTAAATCTACTTTAAGATGATTTAATTGAGCTTCTATAACTGTCAACTACCAAATTCTAGTTTCAAGCATCTCACTGCAACTGTATCATATCAACTTTGCTTGATTCCATTTCCAATCAGAGTTGAGGCCTTCTTTGCCTTTCTTCTTTATCTTATTTCTGCCTTCATCTCCTGCTTCTCACCCAACTCTGCCAATATTCAGAAGCAGGTAACTAAACTTTTATCCTTTCTTTAACTTACTTTTTTAGTCTTCTGTTTTCAGTTCTCCTTACAATGGTAATCACATCATTTCGGCTATCTAAAATGTCTTTATCAAGTGTCAGCCCTTTTCTATTTGGAGCTGAATCCTTTTCTTTCATGTAGTAATCTACATGTATATATAAGAAATGTATTTTTATCTGCAGGATAATATTGTTTCAAATTTATTAATAGAGTTAACTTTTCGGGTATTTTCTCTTTTATGTGTGGTTTTGAAATGTTAATTGCACTTTTACACATAGTGCATTCAGTGGACACTCTTTTTTCCTAATTATAACTCATCTCTGAATGCATTGTGCAAATCAAAAGATAGGAATCAGCTAACAGAATTTGCTTTTGATGCTTATTAAGAGTAAACCCATAAATTTGAACTTTGATATTATGCTTGGTACTTGGAATTGGTATATACCTTATTAAAGCTTGAAAACATTTAGCATTTGAATCGTAAGTTTCATCACAAACCATGTCTTTTGCCTCTTTTGTTACCCAGGTTCAATCAAGGAACTGGATGCCCATAGTGATTTTCCCTAATAGATGATTTGGGACTTTAAGGTGTTTTCAATGTGATTTTAGTTTTTACAGTAATAAATAAAATCTATACAAGTTTCAGAGAACTACCAACTCTCTCTAGTCAATTTTCGTGAGGATATTTTGGATAATACTCTGGTTTATCATCCAAGTGTTCTTGATGTAAAATCAATATACAGAAAATTTTAAGAGAACTTACATTCAAGGGACGGAGAGGAGAAATATTAATGTATATTTCATTGTTTTTTGTGGAATTTTTTTTCATTTGGTTTAATGGGAATGGACAGTGCGTCTAAGGAGTATGGTTTGAATTTACTTAGGATAGATTTAGTATTGAGGTTATTAAGACAAGGTTAGCAAAGGCCAGCTAGCACTGTGCTGCACAACTCCAGGAAAACCATGATATGCTCACAATTTTCTATAAATTGCCTCCACTTCCAAGTGGCCAGTGATTTGTTAAAATACCTTGTGCAAGAATATGAAAGGGCATATTTAGGTCAATATAAAATAATAGCTAATAACTAAAACCTTACTATGTGCCAGGCACTGTTCTGATTATTTCAATGTGTGTTTAATCCTAACAATCCTATCAAGTAAATATTAATATCCTCCTTTTACAAATGATAAAATGGAGGCACACAGAAATGAAGTAATTTTCTTGAAGTCAAATTGATTGCTTAAGATCAAACTGCTAAGAAGGGGCAGTTTGAGTCCAGAGCCAGTGCTTCCTAAACACTACCTTTCTGTTGTAAACCATACAGTCGGGGGAAGGCTTCAACGTTTAGACTCTACCCTCGGAGTCTTTTGACTGGACACAATTTTGACTTGTTTGCCAAGCTCAAAAAGTTCACTAAAAGCAACTAAAACTGACCTGACCTCTTGTCACTTGGAGTTGACAATTCACTGCCTTCTGACCTCTGTGGCACTTATTTGGAACTTAAATGAGACTGCCCTGTTCAAGGAACACTAATTATCATATAACCAAGAGTACTAGATAATCATCATCTAACCTTTACTCCACGCTTCAGGACGCTCTTACCTGGCTTGGAGCTGTGCAGCCCTCCAGAATCCAAGTGATGCGTTGCCCTGTTTGCCTCTGCTAGGTGGCCCAGTGGCGGAGGTTTTTGAGCTTTATGTCAGCTTGGCACGCTGCAGGCACATCACAGGTGGGCAGTACACAGGCAACCAGCAGTCACGTTTCGCTAATACCTCGATTTGCTGTAGCTAGTCAGTCTGCGGGCGTAGGAACTAGCTAACTTTCTAGAGTTGTATAATGGAAAGAACATATGTAATTCAAGAAATGTAGCCCAGCTACTCGGGAGGCTGAGGCAGGAGGATCGCTTGAGCTCAGGAGTTTGAGGTTGCAGTGAGCGAGGCTGACGCCACGGCACTCTAGCCCGGGCAACATCTCTACAATAAAGAAGTTAAAACAGGTGCCCGTACATCAGGAGAGGAAGTCGAATCGGGGTCTCACAGGGTCTCAGTTTGGAGGACAGAGAACAGAGCCAAAGGGTTCCAGGTACAGGCTGCCTCGGCAAGCACCAAAGTATTTAAAACTTACCTGCCCTCACCTAAGTGGGGTGGGGCCGACATGCCCCGGAAGCCTAGACGCCCCGCCCCTGGGTCAGTCGCGCAAGCGCCGCTCTCTGCCATCCCCGCCTCTGGGCGGGGCCGCGCCGGGGCAACGGCGCCCGCGCAGCTGCCTCAGGCACTGCCCAGGCTCCCGCGCCTGCGCACTGCTGTCGGCCACGCCCCTCGCCTCCCGGCCTCCCGGGCGCGAGCCGGACATGGGGCTGTCCGAGCTGGCTGTGCGCCTCAACTGCGCGGAGTACAAGAACTGGGTGAAGGCAGGCCACTGCCTGCTGCTGCTGCGCAGCTGCCTGCAGGGCTTCGTCGGCCGCGAGGTGCACTCCTTCCACCGCGGTCTGCTCGCTGCAGCCCCCGGCCTGGGCCCCCGAGCCGCCTGCAGCGGCGGCTCACGATGCAGCCCGCGCGCCCGCCAGGTGAGCACCTGACTGGGGGCCTTGACCGTCGCCCCCACCCAACCCCATCCCTGTCCCGTTCCCTCCGCGGGGCGGGGCCAGACCGACCGCGATGCCGCTCCCTCCCGGGCCCCTCCTCACAGCCTGCCCTGTAGTTTCAGCCTCAGTGTCAGGTGTGCGCAGAGTGGAAAAGGGAGATTTTGAGACATCACATCAACAGAAATGGAGATGTGTACTGGGGAAACTGCCGGCCAGGCCGCTGGCCCGTCGACGCCTGGGAGGTGGCCAAGGTAAGCACCTGCGGCTGGGAGGGAAGGAGGAAGGGGCTGGTCACTGGTGCTGGGAGATCTGGTCTTGTGGAAGCCGGGACCTCATAAACAGATGCAGAAAGAGAGATTGGTTGGTTGATCAAGAATCTAGTATCTAGACAGTTCCGGACTGTTATAATGGACCCAGCTCAGTGAAGTAGAAGCTTTCCTCTCCCTGTCTGCTTCCTGAAGACATTCGAGTTTTCTACCCCTGCTTGCAAAGTTATGGGAAAGATTTCTGCAAGAGATGCTGGGGCAAGATACAGAGCGAGCATCATGAATGCAGGCATAGAGGGAAAATCTTGTAACGTGTGTTTGAGGTTAGGCTCACGGAACATCTCATTTTGACAACAGGGTGCCATGAGGATGGTAGAGTAAGCCAGGGGAAGTGAGGACTTAAATAGAAAGGACCTTAAGTGCCCAGCTAAGGAATAAAACTTGGGGGACGTAGGGATGGGATAGGCAGCCAGATCTGTCTTCAGATCTTAGCAATCGGACTTATTAGCTGGGCCCATTGGGAAACTTTTTTGACTTTTTGATGTTTGCCAGAAACCCAGTAGAGAGTGGGGAGGGGCAGTCAGAAGTGTCTTCCTAACACAAATTGACATTTGGCGTTGGTCTCCATGCTAGTTAGCAGCAGGTACAGGTGGGCACCTGGGAAGGAGCAGTGCCTGGGAAGCAGGTCATCTGAGTCTGGCTCACCTGCTGTGGTGTGGCATTGGGCCAGCCTCTGTTCCCTGACCTCAAAAATGAGGTAATTGGACTGTATCAGTGGTCCCCAGATTTTTTGGTTATCATGGACCAGTATGCCCACCTCACCTACACCCTCTTCCCCATTTTTTTTGCATTGCCACCATAGAGTTGCCAACTTGTACTTTTACCTAGAAAAGAGAAACGACTTAAAGAAACAAAACTCTACCCCTTACTATGACTATCCCTCACCTGTTTGCAGAGGATTTGCTGTCCCCCTGGGAATCCTCTTGAAGCCCTTGCCACCTGCTTATGCCACTCTTTCCTCCTCTTGGTTGCTATTACCGGCAGACTTTCTAGTCCAACCCCATCCTCTAGGTTCATGGGCTCCATACTCTAGCATCCTCTGCTCCAACCACCGCAGCCTCCCATTTGCATGCTCATATCCTGGCCCCCGTCAGCACAGGAAGTCTCAGCATCTAACATCCGGCTCGCCTTTGGCACATTTACTCAAACACTCCTGCCCCCACTCCTTGTCCCTGCACTGCTTCCACCTCTTCGAGGCTTCCACCGCTTCTCCGATACCCGGCAGCTTCGATCCTCCTGCCTTTCTTTTCAGCCAGCTCAGATTCTGTGGTCCATCATTAGAGTCAGTGCCTTGCGGTTATCTCAGCCTTTTTTCTCCTTTCTCTGAGCTTGCCTGGCCCAACCCCAGCCCTGATGACACCATCATCTGCTTCTGCTCAGGAAGGAAGAATCTCACAAGGGAACTGACTGGTTTCAATTTCACTATTGATCACAAGCCCCAGTGGTCTGGCCACATCTCTTTCTAGGCTCTTGTTCCTGGAGATGACAGTTTCTGCCTTTCCTTGCCAAGCTCCCACTCCCATTCCTCCACCCTCATTCGCACCTGCTAACCTTGATCACACTTCATGGAGTTGATGGATGCCCCCAGCCCAGTCCCTCTGTATCTGAGGGGGATTGGTTTCGGGAGGCCCCCTCCAATAAATAGCAAAATCGGCAGATGCTTAAGTCCCTGATATAAAATGGCATGATATTTGCTTATAACCTATACGCATTCTCCCATATACATTAAATCATCTCTGGATTACTTATAATACAATGTAAATGCTATATAAACCGTTGCTATATTGTATTTTTTTAAAAATCTATATTTTTATTGTTGTACTGTTATTTTTTTTCTTTTAATATTTTTCATCCCTGGTTGGTTGAATCCATGGATGCAGAACCCATGGATATGGAGGGCCAACTGTACTTCCTCATATTTTGCCAAACCTACCAACCTATCTCCACGTGTACCATCTTTTTCCTTCTGCTACAGGGGAGGAAAGATGTCTCTCTCTTATTGCCCTATACCTCCACTTGTGTGTTGGATCTTATCCCTTTCCACTTGCCCAAGGAACTGTCCACTCTTCCTCCCTCCCTGCTTATTCCCATCACCATATAAAAAGCTTTAATGTAAATAGTGCCTTGATTTATTTAAGTTTTTTAAAAAGACAGAAAGGATTAAACAGAATTACCGTATGACCCAGAAATTCCACTCCTAGGTATATACCCAAGAGAAATGAAAACATACATCCATTCAAAAACATGTACACAAATGTTCATAGCAACACTATTCACAATAGCCAAAAGGCAGAAACAACCCAAATGTCCATCAGCTGGTGAATGGATTTTTAAAAAGTGCAGTATATGCATGCAGTGGAATATCATTTTGCCGTAAAAAGGAATGGAGTACTGACACATGTTACAATATGGATGAATCTTGAAATCATTATGCTAAGTGAAAGAAGCCAGTCACATATTGTATGATTCCGTTCATATGAAATGTCCAAAATAGGCAAATCTATAGAGGCAGAAGTAGGTTACTGGCTGCAAGGGCCTGGGAGATGAGGGATGATAGCTAATGGGGTTTCTTTTTGGGGTGATGAAAATGTTCTAAAATTCACAATGAGGATGGTTGCACAACTCTGAATATACTAAATATCACTGAATTATACACTGTAGGTGAGTAAATTGTATGATATGTGAATTATATCTCAATAAAACTGTTTTTAAAAAACACTTGAATAAATACTTGGAAAATAAGATTTAAAAAGAAAGAAAAACTTCCCTTGATCCATTCCCCCCAGCTGTCTCCCCATTTTTCTATCAGCCTCCCATATACATCCCCAGCAGAGCTTCTCAAAAAAAAGTCTGATGCCTGTTCTCTTTTCCTCCGCTCCCACTTACTCTGCAACCCTCTCCACCCTGGCTTCTGCTCCTGCCACTCCACTGCACCCGTGACCTTCAGTTCTCTGGCCTCGTCCTTTTTACCTCTCAGAGGCATTCAGCCCTACTGACCACTCTTCTCGAAACCCTCCTGGCTTTCCTCCCAACTCCCCGGCCTCTGCTCAGCCCCCTTCTGAATATCAGTTGACCTTCCTTGGGACTCAGTGCTGGGCTTCTTTTGTCCTTCTCTTCCCCTCTTTCGTGATATTGCCCAGACCCATGGAGTTAAATACTACCTGTATGCTCGTGGCTGCCAAATCGGTGCCCCGAGCCCTGCACTCTCTCCTGAGCTCCAGATGCGCATATGCAACTGCTTACTTGACCCCTCCACTTCTCTGGAGCACTTTTTATTTAGTTCCAAAGTAGGACTTTTTATCTCTACCCCCCACCCTCCACCCATTCCCCACCACCACTTTTCTAGAATCATTCTTCTGTCATCTCTTTCCCTCTCACTTACCCGCCTTGTTTGTACCTGCAAAATATTTTAGGAATCCTCCCCTCCATCTCCGCATCACAACTCTCACCCTCTCCTGCCTGGCCGCCTATGCTGCTCTGGGAACCTCTGGTCGGTTCTTCCCACAGCAGGATCCGTGGTCTTCAAATGGGAATTAGATCATTTCATTCCCTTCCCTTGGATAGAGGCCGGGCACAGTGGCTCACGCCTGTAATCCTAGCACTCCAGGAGGCGAGGCAGGAGGATCGCTTGAGGTCAAGAGTTCAAGACCAGCCTGAGCAAGAGCAAGACCCCTGTCTCTACTAAAAATAGAAAAAATTAGCCGGTCATGGTGGTGCGCACCTGTAGTCCCAGCTACTTGCAAGGCTGAGGCAGGAGGATCACTTGAGCCCAGGAGTTTGACGTTTCTGTGAGCTGGGCTGACACCAGGGCACTCTAACCCTGGGCGACAGAGCGAGAATCTGTCTAAAAAAAAAAAAAAAAAAAAAAACCATTGGATGTCTTCCTGATGGCCTTAGAATAAAGTCCACACTCCTTGCCAGAGCTGATAAAGCTCACCATAATCTGGCCCCTGCTGTTTCTGCTGCCTCATCTCCTCCTGCTCAACGAAGAGACAGTGGAGGACAGAGAGAGGCAGTAACGTGCGTTTCTCACCGCTGCGTGTGTCCTGTATGGAACACGGTGGTATGCAGTGTAATTTTAAGAAACTGCTTTCCCTGCAAGGAGGCAGCAGAGCCTCTCTGTTGCCTTCTAGTTCTGAAGAAAGGGAATAATTACTAAAATAAAACTTTAACATGGAAGAGACTGGTTGATGTTGGTCAGAAAATGCCAGAGAGGACCTAGCTTATAATGGAAAAGAAAATCTATACCTGGTTTGGAGGCAACTCCTGTGATCATTTTGTGATTGATCGAAAGAAAGTCACAGAGGTAAAGAGCTGTCAGAATTCGAAACCATACACTGAGTCAGTCGGGTGGATACTGAGGACCAGCCATGAAACACGCCCTGTGATGCTAAGCCAGCCATGCAGGCGTAGCACACAGTAGCTCCCCAGAACAGTGGTGTGCAAAGAAAGTTTGACTTGTGTCTACCTATCATGCACGCCTTCCGTAATGTCCAAGAATCCCCTATTCTGTTGCACTCCAAAGCCCAAACTCTTAATGCTACTGTACTGAGCTTTCTCAAGTCATTTAGAAAGTGTCCACTTTAGAGTAACTATTATTTTTAAATCTTCAGCAACTCAGATACTTGAAAATTATTTTTTAATATGGAACGCTTCATGAATTTGCATGTCATCCTTGCACAGGGACCATGCTAATCTTCTCAGTATCGTTCCAATTTCAGTGTATGTGCTGCCAAAGCAAGCACATCAGCCACTGAAATTGCAGTAAGGAAGAAAAAAAAATTGCCTCTTACCCATGCTTTCTACTTAAGTGCCGTTAAGACAGGACAGAAAACCAGTTATGTCAGGTGTGTGTAATATCAGAGGGATAGTACAGCTCTTCATTTATTGCCCTTGAAACTGTTTCCCCACTTGCATTTTGGACCCTAACCTGAAACCTCAAGGCATAAGAGAATTTCAGTCAGTCATCATTGGGAAAATAGGAAAGTAACTGTTGCCTCTCCAGCTCCTAGAGTTGGAGAAGACTCAGGTCCCTCTCATGCCTCTCTGTGCTACAGGCCTTCATGCCCCGAGGACTAACAGACAAACGAGGACCCGAAGAATGTGACGCAGTTGCTCTTTTGAGTCTCATCAACTCCTGTGATCATTTTGTGATTGATCGGAAGAAAGTCACAGAGGTAAGAGCTGTCAGAATTCGAAACCATACACTGAGTCAGTCAGATGGATACTGAGGACCAGCCATGAAACATGCTAAGGCAGCCATGCAGGCATAGCACACAGTAGCTCCCCAGAACAGTGGTGTGCAAAGAAAATTTGACTTGTGTCTACCTATCATGCACGCCTTCCGTAATGTCCAACAATCCCCAGTGAAAATGCAATCGAGAAACTAATCCTTCAGTTCTCCCTAATTAAAGTTTCCTGACAACTTGTTATTACGCTGTTTGCTGTTAAAGTAGATGAAACCTAAACTTTTTCATCCCTGTTCTGTCATAAACAGAAGCAAAGTAATTTTCCTTATTTATTTATTTATCTATCTATCTCTCTATCTATCTATCTATAAACAAGATCTTGCTCTGTCACCCAGGCTAGTGTGCAGTGGCATGATCATAGCTCACTGCAGCCTTGAACTCCTGGGCTCAAGTGATCCTCCTGCCTCAGCCTCCGGAGTAGCTGAGACTACAGGCATGTGCCACCATGCCCGGCTAATTTTTCTTTTTTTTTTTTTTGTAGAGATAGGATCTCACTGTGTTGCCCAGACTGGTCTTGAACTCCTGCCCTCAATTGATCCTCCCACTCTGGCCTCCCAGAGTGCTGGGAGCTACCAAACCCCGCCAGTTTTCCTTATTTAAAAAAATACAGAATAATTTGCCATTCTGCCTGTTGCATGCCAGCATTTGAGTCCTGCCCTTCTAGATCTCATTGACTAAACGGTTGGAGGACCAAATTACATAGAACTGAAGAAAATGTGAACACTAATGGATAACAATGTCAGAATAGGTTGCTATGCTTGTCACATTTCCTCTGGGAAATTTAGATTTTTTCTAGTTCACCAGAGAACAGCTCGTACACATTTATTACTCTGAGAATCATTGAGAGTATCCAGGTATGGATAGCTATACCTGGATTATTTATAATATGTAGAGAAAATGCATGTGTATTTTGTGAACTAGAAGAATTAAGAGTCCTTTATGACAGCAGCAGAGACAACCATCACAGTAGTTGGCCCCTTTGATATCTTTTAACCAAGAATGTGGAAGACTTTATGTGAATTATATATTAACATATGATTAGATAGCACCATTTTTGTTAAGATAAAGGCAAAAGTTGATTTTCTTTTCATCATGGTTTCCACATCAGAAAACTCCCTTGACCCATCTTCTTCACATTCCAGCAATATTTAAAACATTTTTATCTCATCTGCTTCAGCCTGTGGGTATACCCAGAGCCAATACTCTTGCTTTTTGGCAGGTTGTTTTAAGTTAAGGGACTTGGGGAAATGTGTAATATCTAGCTAGCCAAAAGATTTCAAGGGCTAAGGATGGTTGCAGGCTTATTTTTCTTACCTTGAGTAGTTTATTATTTAAATGGTAAGGGGTTGAACATCCCCCCAAGCATTGACGGCATCTCCAGACACCTACAGGTCATGTCAAGAAACTTCTGGATTGCTTAGAAATCTGCTCCGGAGGCTCCAGAATGGGGAAAACGCTGAACCACTATTGCCCAGGAACCATCTTTTTGTTCTTGGGAATCCTGTGGCCAAAATCTGGTTTACAGTTATGTTTTATTTGTCCTGCTTGTTTTTTTCTTTTAATTTCAAATTAGTTGTGATAAAAATACAAATTTCCAGGTTTTCTTAAAAAAATCCGAAGATCTGGCAATACTAGGCTCATATAACTCCCATAGCAACAAGCCACAAGTTCAACTCAGGCTACCCCTTTCGATGGGGCATCCATGCTCCAGTTTGTCCAAACCCATCTCTCCTTTCTCCCTACTATTGCACATGGCCAGCTTCACTCAGGTTACCTGCCTGACCCTCGAAGGCATTTCAGTTTGCGATGCAAGGAGGACTCCACTTCCTGGTGTCTGCCAGGATGAAATTAAACATGGATCTGACGTGGGGAGCTGGAGGGCTAGAGTATCCTCTACCCCATACAAATACATGCCAGATTATGCACGTGATCCCAAGAAAGTTCCAGCCCTTCTCATCTAAAGACCACACTGGTTGATTTTGTCATTAACAAAGCCTTTCCGTGATTTTCTTTTGGAGCCACAAAATCTGCTTTACCCCATTGTTTGGCTTTGAAGCCTTTTATCTTTTTATCTTGCTGTGATTAAGGTGATTAAGTGTCGTAATGAGATCATGCACTCTTCAGAAATGAAAGTGTCTTCTACGTGGCTTCGAGATTTTCAGATGAAGATCCAAAATTTTCTGAATGAATTCAAGAGTATCCCAGAGATCGTGGCGGTATACTCCAGAATAGAACAGGTAAAAATCATATTTAACAATTCCAACATACAGAACTAAGGGGGAAAAACGACCACAGTCACTCATTTAGATTTCGCAGTTTATTAGATTTAAACAAAATTTTAGAATATAAGCAGGGGAAAGAATGCTGATGGAAATCTGGAATTATGCCAGGCCAATAAGCTTTTCTGTGGCCACAGTGTGTTATTAAAATGGATCTAGGTAATGTTGTTTAATTATAAATTCTTTGAGTAATCCAATGGAATGTCTTTTCTATGAAATTGGTTCATATAAATATATCCCCAGCTGTTGACATCTGACTGGGCTGTTCACATCCCCGAGGAAGACCAGCGGGATGGGTATGAACGTGAAACAGGAACCTACCTGAGTGAGAGTCAAATCAATGAAATAGAAATGCAGTTACTAAAGGAAAAACTTCAAGAGCTGTATCTTCAAGCAGAAGAACAAGAGGCGCTGCCCAAAGAGGTAAAAGAAAAGAAAAACATTACGTCCTCTGTGTGAGTAAACATCACAAAGGAAGGGGCCAGGGAGGAAGAGTAGCTCATTTTAACATATGGAAACTGTGTTTCTGATTTACAAGGCAATTTCCAGAAGTGAATATTCTTTTGGCATAGATTAATGTTCAAGTATTTTCACTTACTCAGCAAAGATTTGAGTGCCTAAACTATGCCGTAAAGTAGAAAAACATGGTAAAGACACAACAGAATTCTGCAAAAAAAAAAAAAATACTCTGGCGTTCTCCACTGGCAGAGGGGATTGCCAAAAAAGGCTTTGCTGAGAAGGCGCTGTTGAGCTGACACTCATAGAATCAAACTGCCAGTTTGACAATTGAAAAAGGCCATTCTTGGCAGAGGGCACAGCACTTGCAAAGGCATGAAAGAATAGTCCGAGCCTGGGCAATGACAGGCGAGCAAAGGAGGTATGGTCAGGCGTGAGGGTGACAAAGTAGGCTGAAGCCCTATGTAGAAAGGTCTGTGCCAAGGGCTTTCAGCCTTATTCCCAAAAAGCAATTGGGGGCCAACAGATGTTTCTAAGCAAGAAACAGTGATAGGATCAGATATGGCTTTTAGAACGTTAGCTCTTGCAGCAGTTGGAGGTTGGACAAGTGGCTAGCGACTAGCCATGAGGCTTTTGCAGTCATGCGAAGGTGAGAGAGAGAACAGAAACTAGAGGATGTGGGAGAGGAGCTGGATTCTGGAGGCATTGGCTGGGCAGACCTGATGGATCCTAGTGGCTGGTTAGATTACTTGGAGCATGGTATGGGACCGTGAAAGGATGGAGAAGCCGTGGAGGTTTAAAGGTTTGTCAAGGTTTCTAGCTTAGGACCTTTAGGCTAATGATGGTCTAAAGTCCTGATAGGGAATACAGGAAGAGTGAATCTCCTTTTAGTTACGTGCAAGGTATAAAAGGAACTAACCGTAGTAGAATTGTATTTTGGCAAGGTTCAGAAATATTCCAGCACTGGCTGGATTAGAATTCTACATCACCAGGAAACCTTGGACAAATCATTTCACCTCTCCATTCCTCCTTGTCCAAGGAAAGTAGTTTTGCTCATTACCTCATGAAATGTAGAGGGAGTGTTTATTAACTACAAAGTGCGTATTTCATTCATTAAGCTATGCTCCTTACTAGTAAATATGCCTATATTGACTCTTCTGACTTTGATCCAAATGCTTTATTAAGCTTGGTGAGCTCCTTTAGCACAAGGGCTGGGTGCCACTGGTTTTTGGGTATGCCCGCCTTGGCACACCATAGGTATTTAAAATAATGAATTTGAATGTTAAATTTTTTTTTTTTTTGAGACAGTCTTGTTCTGTCTCCCTGGGTAGAGTGCACTGGTTTCATCGTAGCTCACTGCAACCTCCAACTCCTGGGCTCAAGCGATCCTCCTGCCTCAGCCTCCCAAATAGCTGGGACTACAGGCGCGTGCCACCACACCTGGCTGACTTTTTCTATGTTTAGTAGAGATGGGTTCTTGCTCTTACTCAGGCTAGTCTCGAACTCCTGAGCTCAAGGGATTCTCCCACCTCGGCCTCCCAGAGTGCTAGGATTACAGGCGTGAGCCACCGCGCCCAGCTCTGAATGTTAAATCTTTTCTAAGTCCATGTGTTTCAATCTGGCTTTATTTTAAAATGCCATTAGAACGAGCCTCGCAGTTTTCTTTGCACTGCTGCTTTCAGAAGCACAGTAGAGCAAGAGAAGACATCTGGGAAGACCAGGCTCACTTCCCCTAAATAGTCAGTAGGTCTCGCTGCTCTCTTCAGGGAGCTGTATTTCTTTTCCTATTTGTGTAACAAAGAGCAAAGTATATCAGTAGCAACACACCTGAGCCAGGAGTCTATGTCATTTGAGAGCTGGATGGGAACCTGGCAATCATATCATATCCCCTGCTTTGCAAATGAGGCAAGGGCCCCAAGCAGCTGGCACTGGGGTGTGAGGTCTCTCTCTTCTGGTCCAGTTGCTTTCCACTTGCCATGCTGGAGATCTTGTATCACTGAGGAACTGGCAAATGTAACTTTCGAACCCTCATTATCGCTGTTTTACAGAGAGGAAATAGGGGTTAATTGGCTTGTCCTCTGGATCACAAAGTCTCTAGGTAGAGTTAATAAATTCTCATTTTTCATGCTTTTGTTCAGCAGACCATGGCATTTCTCTTAATATTTCAATTGATCAAAGTGTGAGGATTGATTGGCATGTTATCTCAAAGAAGTTGAAGGTCAGCTTTCCACATGTATGGAACTTGACCTCTTCAGAAAGTTCAGTATCATATATGATTATCTATGTTCTTTAGGGTTAATCTCCAAAGTCAGAAGATTCGATAAGACGAGACTTCAGTGATTCTAAAATGCCATCAATTGTAAAACACACCATTATTTCAGTTACTTCTAAGAAAGAAAGAAAAGAAATGAGGCCAGGCGTGGTGGCCCGCACCTTTAATCCTAGCACTTTGGGAGGCCAAGGCAAGAGGATTGCTTGAAGCCACGTGGTTCGAGACCAGGCTGAGCAAGAGCGAGACCCTGTCTCTACAAAAAAAAATTTAAAAATTAGCCAGACATGGTAGTGCGTGCATGTTCCCAGCTACTCAAGAGGCTGAAGCAAGAGGATCCCTTGAGTCCAGGAATTTGAGGTTGCAATGAGCTATTATCACACCACTGCACTCCAGCCTGGGCAACAGAGCGAGACCCTGTCTCAAAAAACAAAAATAGGCTGGGCGTGGTGGCTCACGCCTATAATCCTAGCACTCTGGGAGGCTGAGGCGAGCGGATTGTTTGAGCTCAGGAGTTCGAGACCAACCTGAGCAAGAGCGAGACGCCGTCTCTACCAAAAATAGAAAGAAATTAATTGGACAGCTAAAAATATATAGAAAAAATTAGCCGGGCATGGTGGTGCATGCCTGTAGTCCCAGCTACTCAGGAGGCTGAGGCAG
>CAUYSK010091503.1:0-20465 GCA_963575035.1 Avahi laniger
TGTGTACACAAAGAGTGCAATGTGCACCACGCAATGGGATGGACATATTTGAAACCTGGACTGAGGGGGGGAGGGGGGGCAAGGGCAACACACGTAACCTAAACATCTGTACCCTCATATTATGCTGAAATAAAAAAAATAAATAAAAAAAAAATAAAATTCTCAATTTTATCCTTCAAAGACTTAAATGATTCTGTTCTAAATGGTGTTTTAATTTTGGTATTTAAAATTTCATCTTTTAAGCTGTGTTGCTACCAGTTTTGCTTGGAAAATTATAGCTTTGGAGCAACAGTGATAATACAAATATGTATGTATTTAGTTCCTTTCCTAAAAAGGACCACCCAAGGTGCCAATGTTCGACTTCTTTTTTTTAAGTTTGCCATGCTTAAATTGCAATTTTTCTTGGACTCATAACCCAAACTGGGACAACAGATGTACCTGATTTTCCCCTTCAGTGACTTACAAATAGAGCTGTAAGTAGAATTCAAAATTGTTCTCTTCATCAGCCATGGTCAGTGTTTACCTTGCCTAATTCCTTATATTGCTTAACTGTGTTTTTAAGGGAACTTTTTGTATGTGTGCTGGCAGGCCACCCAAAAGGAGTGACTTCGAGACTTTGATTTACATAGCTCCAAACAATATATCCAGATGAAAGCACAGATACCAAAATAGGTGTGGTGAATCTAAGATGTAAAGCATTTAATTATCATTCAGTGTAGTCCAAGTGACAGACGATTTGAATTGTTCAAAATCTTGAAGAATTTTAACAACACACTTTTAGATTGTTTTACAACAAAATTAATGATGTAAAGGCAGTTTAAAACTTGATTAATACTTGATTTTTCTTTTTTACTAGTTAAGTGCCAGATAGCTTTTATTCCAAATTCAGAGAATATTTCAAATACATATAAGTAGTAATATTTTTCTGCCAGCAAATGTGATGTGGTAAATTCAGTAATTCAAAAAAGCGATATGGTTTTCAAATTTTAGTTTAGATGTATTTGTGATGCTTACTGTATTTATACATCAGGTCGGTATGTTTTAAGTTGTAGGACAGTTATTAGAGTTATGAAGAGTGAGAAGGGGCTAGTGGGAAGTTTGCTGGTGTAGGAGAAAGTCAAGAAGCTTTAAATTTTATAATGATGAAATGAAAAGACTTAAAAATTAAAAGGCTTAAAGATTATTTAGTATTATACTTCATTTTTTTTCCTGAAGAAACAATCAAGGCAGAGAGTTGTTAATTGAGTTACTTAAATTTACTCAGGTTGGACTTCGAACCAGCAATTAATGAAACAGTACAAAGGCCCAGACGCATTGACAATAAACTCTAAAGGATGATCACTAGGAGTGAGGGATGGGGAAATTTTGATTACTGAGATCTTAAAATAAGTTCCTTGAATATATATGGCCCCATCCCCACCAAATGATGAGTATGTATTCATATGTGTCTCTGTTGCTGTTCCTTTTGCCATGAGCATTTTGAAGTAATGGGCTGATTTTTAATCAAGTGGATACTTTCTTGGCCAAGCCTTTCTTGTCTTTCACAAGCGTTTTCTTGTAAAGGTGGGACTGACTCCTATACAGCTGTGCATGGCGACTCGCTGGTGACCTCAGCCAAGGCTGAATTCAGGCCATCCGGCTGCTGGCCAGAAGCTTTGCCAGCTTAGCTACTTGACCACCTGCTTGTGTTTTTCTGCTGCACTTGCAAACGGAGGGTTTTTGTTCTTCTTCTGGCATCAACATCAATTTCAAAAAATTCCTTGGAAGAACTTGGAAAGGGAAGGTAAGAGGTTGGTTGGTATTATTAGTTTTGTTTCCTGAGTAATAACTTCACTTAATTGAGATGCTGGGACATTGGTCCAGCTCTAGGCCATTGGCTAAAGGGAATTTTGTCCACTAATGAATTCTTTTGTAGTTGAGAAGTATCGTAGATATGTCTTATGGGAACCTTGAAAATTATAAATCATTTCACTTACTTTTCCTTCACTACCCACCCCCAACAAAGATACAGTGGGCTTTACTAAAGTAATGAGAATTTAAACTGGGCATGGTGGTGCACACCTGTAGTCCCAGCTGCTTGGGAGGCTGAGGTGGGAGGATCCCTTGAGCCTGGAGTTCTAGTCTGACTTGGGCGAGATAGCGAGACCTCATTTCTTAGAAAAAAGTTATAAAAATTAAAAAGATATAGTTATCAGAATTTATTCTACCAAGCAGCTATTATCACCTAAAAGAAGTTACTTTAAACATTTAACCTGTTTTTCAGTGATACTGCCATTATTGAAAACATGTTACGGATTTCTTACAACCCAGTAAGATCATGTGGTTTTTGTTTTTTTTTTAACTTTAAGATTTCTAGCCAGATTGTTATACCCTACTCCCTTGAGAACTGAGATTTGAATTTCAAATCAAATCCTCTCTGAAAGGATTTGATTTTAAATACATTGTAGGCTCTGAAGCCACCTCCAGTGACAAGATATGGCCAAAGTAAATGTGTAAGTCTTCCAGAATGATTGTCTAAAATAAAACATACACATACGCATACACACACACACACACAATAATGATAAATAAGAGGACAGGAGGAAACTTTGAAGGCGATGGCTGTGCTTATGGCATAGATTATAGTGCAAGTTTCACAGGTGTGTGCTTATCTCTAAACTCATCAAGTTATTATATATACAGTAACTAGGTACAGCTTTTCATGTCACTCATATATCAATAACATGTTTTAAGAAAGAACAAAACACTTATTGCTGATGAAGTTTTTTCTTTTTTCCTTAATGGCATGGTTCTATTAGCTACACTATTTTATACTTAAAACATGCCTTTCAATTTCCCAAGAAACCTAGTTCAGATTGTACAGTGGACAGTGGTGTTTAAAGCTTCCTTGCTTTCTTTGCTTCTTATAGATAATGACACTAAAAAGAAGAAGAAGCCAGTGTGTGATTTTCCTCTTGAAAGAGGAGAAAAGATGTGACCAAAATGGTTAGGGAGAATGCCTGTTTACTTACTCCTCAACAGCAGGGGTGGTACTCAGAGGATTATATAGTGCTGTAGATACCAGGAGGGGGCAGTTATTTGAAGGGGGAGAGGTGGTGTCAAAAGGAATTCCAGAGCTTGGCACAGGATGAGAAATGCAGAGTATGCAGAAGCAGCAGGGTTCTTTGACCAAGTTGGTGTTATTGAATGAGTCCTAGATGTTCTCATTTACCTTGGTGTACATCTAACGGAATTTACCCTTATGCTTAATTCAGTTTCTCAGAGAAAGATACATACTTCTTGATTTTTTTCTCCCTTACATCACTTTAAGAAATGTACTTGATATTTAAATATCAAGAGAAGAAAATGGAATAATAGTCCTCATCTTGGAGTTTATAACCCAGGGAAAGAAGTTAACTTTGTAGACATGTAGTAGACAATTCTTTCCTTCTAGTCATAGATTGAAGCCCAAGTTGATATTCTGCTTACTATTAATATTCACTAGACAGTTTTTTGCTGATGTAAGTTCTTAGAAAGATAAAGAACTTTTACTTCTTAACATATAGTTCTGTGTCCTATGAGGTTGTAATAATAACATGTCTGTCACCAATAAGTGACATTTTCTCAGTAGTCTGCAGTGGAGCTCAGATAGACCATGGTTTGTTTATATTCTGGCTTTGCTGCTTACTAGGGGTTTGAGCCTTAGCTTCCTCATCTGTATGGTGGAATGATAGATAGTATCCACCTCAGGATGACCATAAAGATGAAGTAAAGAACGTCATGTATTTAGCACAATATCTGGCACATTTAATGCTCCAGAGAGGTTTTTGAAAATAATTGTAAATATTGAACATGAGACAGGCTTCTGGCCAGTTCTAAGACTGATTAGGTGAGATGGATACTCTTCTGTTGAATTTTAGGTAGAGCACATAGTCTTGGAGTGTGTATGTGTTTGTGTGCATGTGTGTGTGTGTGTGTGTGTGTGTGTGTGTATACAGTAAATATATGTGTATACCTGAAGTAGTACACACTTAGTATAGTTCCTGACACAGAGTAAGTAATTCAGACAAATTAGAGAATAACAGCTATGATTTTTCTTATTTATTCAGTTTTCTGAAGTCTACAAAATGTGTAATTTATTAATATGGCTATATAGAGACTTTAAAACAATGATAAAGATATATATAATATGATTATCCATACACTTTAAAACTATAATAAAGATACACACACACACACATACATACATACTTAAAGAACACTAAGTGTGCTATATAACCAATAAATTGAATATAAATGCCTTCAAAGCAGGGTCCTTGTGTGTTTTGTCCACTGCTGTCTCCTCAGGAACTAAAAAGTGTCTGGCACATAATAGATGCTCAAAACATTTGAATGATTGGAAAGATGATATGTACTAGACACATATCAGTGTGTGCTTGCCCAGCCCCTTGCAGTCCTAACTGATTATGAATTTTTCTATGGCATAACAGTTAAGAATATAAATTATGGCACCAGACAGTTCAAATCCACTTGCTGACTGTAGGCCCCGAGACAATTTGTTTACCCTTTTATGCCTCAGTTTCTCATCTGTAAAATGGGATAATAATTATGCCTACTTCATTGGTTTATTATGAGTATTAAATTAAGGAATATTTGTAAAGCACTTAGAAGAATATCTGCCTTGCCTATACTAAGATCTATGTAAATGTTCAATAAATGATTAAATAAATAATGAATAAGTCAATACATAGGACCTCTCTTTGGCTACCACTGACTGTGCCAGGAGTGGGCACACAATTCAAAGACAGCCATCCATTGGCTGACCTTGGCTGACATTGGCATGATTTTGGTTTAACTCAAAAAGAGCTAGGCCAAATTCCTCTTACGGGAAGTTACACTTGAGAAGTTGAGGGATTAAGTCAGCTGTGAGAAAGGTGATTCACAGCCTAGGGAGGTGGGTGGCCATTTGAGGAGGACACAGGCAACGAGGGATGCCATTGGCCAGGGCAGTGATGAGAGGCGAACACGTTGTGCAAAGAGGAAGGGAGAAGACGGGTAGGGTGGGAGGAGGGCAGGATGCCTGGGTGTTGGGGGCTAGGCCATGTTAGAGTGGCTCCCCTCAACCCCATTCTTTTTGTTTGTTTTGTAACTTGAGTGAAGCTCTGTGCCTGGTGAGACAAAGGACATGGTGTGATTAGTCATTCACAATAACTGGCTTGCCATGTCTTAATTTATTCCTTTTTGGTAAATGGTTATTTGTTCAGGAAAAAAACCAACCTGTTGTTGTAGGCTGTGGCAGTAGAGGCAGTAGCAGCTACAAGGGAGGACAAATGGACATCTGGCCCCCCACACTCAGGCAGCGTCATGTTACTTGCAATATAATGAACAAAGAAATGTGTTACAAAGCAGTAGTTGCCTGTTCAGCGGAGAGTCAAGTATCGTTGGATAATTCAGTAGTGCTTGAGAACATCATATGTTACGATATAAGTGACTAGATCAATAAGAAAAGGTTAAATCGTGTTTACTGAGGCTTTTTTTTTTAAACTAAGGTAGAGAAGCATGCAGTTCATTTTGAGAAGCTTTCCTTTAACATCAGGTAAAATTTCTTCAGGTGAACTTTGGATATTGTAGGAATCAGTATTCTTTTAGTTGTAAGTGATACAAACCTCCTCGAAAACGTTGGCTCCTATAACTAGTAGTCCAGGACAGAGCCGGCTTTAGGCAAAGCAGAACCCAGGAGGTTAAACTGAATTTCTTAGGGCTCTGTTGCTTTTGCTCCAAGTCCACAGGGTTGGAGCTTTTGTATAAAGAAGAAAAGAGACCATCTTCTCCCCAACATCCACACACAATATTAAGTGAAAGGATGCAGGTCCTGCTTGGGTGACATGCCTCCTTCTAGATATACCACTATATACAGAGGGAGGATGACTGAGATTGGTCCAGTCTGGGTCACATGTGTTTCCTCTGAGGCAAGGGGGCTGGAATACCATGAGTGACACCCCAGCCCAGGCCCTGCAGAGTGGAGGAGGGGCGGCCCATAGGGGAGGCATGCTGGCAGGCAGAGACAACACTTCCACTCCAGGCAAATGAATGGCAGAGTGTTTGTTATTCAGGAAACCACTCCTCCAGAGCTCTACTCTCTTGATGCCAGATAAATGAGGTTTCACACTATTTGGAATTACTTACTCTCTTTGGGAACATGCAAGATAAAAATTGTGATGCATTTAAAAACATTACTTACACTATCATTTTTAAATCAACTTTTTGTACACATACTGAATTGAGAAGGGAAGCTTTTTTCACTAGCTTTTTTATCAACCACAATAGTGATAATGTAACCCCATTTCTAACCTCCAAATCTTAAGATCTTGGAAAGTCGAAACCAATCTAGATGAATAGCAACCATGAATTCAGAATACTCTTTAGTTCGGATGCTCAGGATGAAGGCTTTTTGTCATCCTTTACTTACAGTCACTGTGCAAAAAAACTATTTTGGCGTAAAGGTTTTCCAGTTTTGTTATGCTGCATTAACCAAGATGTGTAAATGGCATAAGTGAACGATTGATATTGCTTAAGCAGTCCAGAGAATCTGTTACAGAGCTAAAGTTATCCCATGAGAGCATAACCTACCTTCCTTCCATAAATAAAGCATCCCTTACATCAAGTAAATTAGCCCAACTTCTCTAGACAGTCAGTAAGGACTGCATTTTTTTTTTTTTTTACCCTGAAAGACTTTGCTGCTTAAAATTGGAATGCAGAACTAATAGGCTGCTTTTTTGTTTCAAGGGTTGATACTATGGCAAAGCCGGATCCCAGGATCAAAGCAAAATCCTCTGATTATCCTTTCTAGTCTAATTAGAATTTATAGGAAATGTAGCCTTCTATTAGGTTTTCCACTTCAGACATGAACTATCTATTTATCTTTCCTTCCTATTACTGTGTGCCTAGGCAGATTATTTCATGCTGTTAGAAACTGGGTTACCTGGTATAATATATGAAATTTTCATACTTGAATTTTGCAATAGGCATATGTCCTATTCAGTTTTTAAAACAAGTATAGCAAGTTTTAAAACAAGTCCACAGAATTATTTTCTCAACCTCTTCTTTTATATTGGACTTATATAGTCCAATATAGAGATCCAATATAGGTCCAATATAGGTAGTAACAAAATATATTCAGTGTTTTAGAAATATTTATATATGAGGTATATTGAAGACTAGCTGTCACCAGGTAGGCATCATAATAGGAAAGAAAACAATAGGAAATTTGCCACTTAGAGACCTATTCTGTCCATATCTGCTTTCAAGGCTCACTTTTAATTATTAAAATACTATGATTCCCTTGAATTCTTAATTCTTTTCGTTCCCCTGCAAATTTTAGTTAAATGTCTACACCAGAGTGCAAGAGGTACAGGGCCGTAGAGGTGATACTAATGGTGGGCTTCGGGTCCTGCTTCATGGAGCTGAGTCCCTGTTAGTCTGAAAAATTTGCTGGGCATGTATTCAGGAAAAAGTGGTGGAATGTAAACTGTTGCACGTGTGATAGGATCTTTAGTGGAGGCTGTAGCTGAGTACAAGTAAGTCATTTACAAAGATAAGCGTATAGAAAACTAAAGTTTAGCAAATTAATTGTTGTTCCCTGCTGAAGGAACATTCTGTTTTCTTTTCTGCAGTGGTCACTGACCTCTGGCTGGGAAATGGTGGTGCCTGTTTAAGGAGACCACCCAGTGCTGTTCAGATTTCCATGTAAACTCTGCATGCCATGTTTAGAGTCTTGCTGATTTACGAAATAGATTAAGGTGCTTTCCAGAGAGACTGGGCAGGATTGGTAGACTTACCTTGTCATAGCTACTCCTCTTCTCCAGGGAAAACTTTCGCCGAGAATCCCATTCTAATACTGTTAGAGCTTGATATCATACTCTTCTCTTGTGTGATTCCCTGGTATTGTGTGAATGCACATTTGCCTCCCCAATTGTATTATCCCACCAATTCAATTTGTAAAGTGTTTTCAAAAGATGTATTTTATTATCGTATTTGATATTCACAAAAGCCCTTTAAGACAGCTACCATAGGAGCCTGTGTTTGCAGATGAGCTGACTCACAGAGTCATACATTTATGGGACATTTGTCCTGACTGCAGTGCACTGAGGTGGCCAGATGGGTACTGCAGGTTGAATATTCCATATCTGAAATTCTTGGGACCAGAATTCTTTCAGATTTCAGACTTTTTTCAGATTCAGTAATATTTGCATTATATTCACTGGGTAAGCATCTCAAATCTGAAAATCTGAAATTCTCCAATGAGCATTTCCTTTGAGCATGATATCACCATTCAGAAAGCTTTGATTTTGGAGCATTTCAGATTTCAGATTTTTGGATTTGGGTTGCTCAACCTGTAATAAGTGTAACATACAATTCTTGTGTAGAAGCTTGCAATCTGACCACAGAGGGCAGTTGTATACAATTGTCCCAACTGTCACAATTTATTTTTTGGAAAGTAGGAAGAGAGAATTGCTACTGTGGTAGGGAAAGCTTCTTGGGTAGGAGGATCATATGTAAGTGCTGGATCTCTGCAAATGGGTAAGACTTTGACAGATGCAGGGCATCGTTGTCAGGGAGACAACAGTTGGAGTGAAAGAAATATGAAAGCACAGCCATGTTTTGATAGGAGGAAGTAGGACCATTTGTCTGGAGTTGAGCAGGAAACTTCTCTAAACAGGTTGGAAACCTGTTGGAAACTCAGGGCAGGATCAAAGGATGGAGGACGTGGTTGGGGCTGCTGCAGAGGCTACCTGGCGGGGACTTGGACAGGGATGATGGGGGATTTTGAAGGAAGAAAGGGAAGCCCCAGTCAAGTAATGGGACAGTATAGGTGGTCAGGCTGTGGAGTGGTGTAAACTTGAAAAGATGCTAGAGTGTCTTTCTAAGAGATGGTAACATATTTCTAGAAGGGCATATTTGCAGTGATAGGTAGAACACTGAAGGGATTTGGTTACATTCACAGGGATAAATTATGGCCGACTTTCTCTTTGGCTTCTGTTACATCGTCTATAGCAACCAACACAGAGCAGGCCGCTTCGCAAATACTATTGACTTCAGTAATGGCATTCTTTTAGTTGGCTCTTGTAACTTAGACGAAGCGAGGCTGAAGCTTACCTTAAGTGTAAACCTTGCACTGTGGTAATAGTAAATAAGAATGGGCAAGGAATATTTAAAATACTTATGGAAACAAATGATCTTTAAACACAGTCGGGAGTTTGAGAAACATCCATTTATAACTACACAATTGCAAAGATCGTTAAAAATGGTTTTCAGCCATTTATTACAAAAGGTTCTCTAAAGACATGTATTGAAATACCCTTGAACTTTGCTGGATATATTACAGGTGATAGTTTCTTTGAAATTTTTAGTATTTGACACTGTTAGCCTTAGTAACAGAGAGATTTTTTGTATATGAATAAAGAGGATTCAAGCATTTTAACTGATTGTCCAGGAATTATTTTGAACATTAAATGCATGCTGTCAGTATTTATCCATATAGGAGAATGTAACTGGTAACTTGAAGATCATTGTCTGAATCTTAACAAATCTTGTAAATTAGATCAAAACAGTATCATCTATTGTCTTTAGAAGCCCCAGGGACTATTTAAAAAAAGCACAACAAAAACCAAATAAAGGTATATAACTTATCTAGACATATTAAATACTAAATTTACTGTTATCTCTGTATTCCTACTTCATTTGTTCAAAAAATATTTACTGAATTCATGCTATGTACAAGTAATAGGTGCTGAGGATATAGAGGTAATTTAAACTGAGTGGTACCAAGTCCACCTAGGCTTCTAGCTAGAAACGTGGGCATCATCCTAGGACAATGGTTCCCAAGGGTATTCCCCAGACCAGTAGCATCAGCATCATCTAGAAGCTTGAGGATGGGGCCCAGCAATCTGTTTCCATAGTTCTCCTGATGATTCTGACACAGGCCATGGGCTCTCAACCTGGGCTTCCACGGAGAGAACTGTGTTTCAGTATTATTAGTTTCTTTTTAATTCTATGTATTTCATTTTATGCATTTAATAACATTTTGAGGAGGAGTTATAGGCCTTACCAGACTCATCCCCGCATTGCAGACAAAGGGCCATGCTTAGGTGTTAATCATTTAACTACTTAAAATCATTAAGTCGTTGATCACATGGGATCAAGTCGACATTCCTTAGCATGGCTTGCAAGGCATTTTCATGGTCTGAACCTTGTCTGGTTTTCCAAGATCCCCTCCTATGCTTTTCAACACATGCCTTATACTTTAGCCTTCCCAGGAGTTATTCCATACTTCCATGATTGTACCATGGCATCTAAGCCTTTGCACTGGCAGCTCCCTCCATCTGAAATATCCCTCCCTTTCTTCCTTGCCTGATGAACTTCTATTTATGCTTATGGTCTGTAACCAGGTGTTCCTCAGTATGCCAGGCAGAGTTAGGGGGCTCAATTCTCTGATCATCCTTTGCATACTTTATCTCCAAATAATCATTCCAAAAATGATTTGATCGCAGATTTCATATTTAAATATCTTGTACCCAGTGAAGACCTTTCACATGAGTAACATAGGTGTGTAGTTGCTACCAGAGGGTGCTTCTTCAGCCTTAAAGTGTTCGTACCTTTGGTGAACAAGCCAACTGGTGTTGCAGATCCTGGCCAACTGTGTGCCATTGCTAAGATCAGAGAGAAGATGATGGTGTCGCTTGTGGTTGCCACAAGATAGGTGTCAGATGAGCACTCTGTAATTACTCTCATTGCTTGGTTGCCAAGCTGCTGGGGGCCAGAACACATGTGAGGTATTGTGGTTTGAGCTCTTGCCCTCCCGCAATACTGTGAGCTGCTCTCAAATGTGGTAAACAAAGATGAGTGGGACTCAACCACATTGAATAACTCTAAAAATGTTTGATCCCTACCTCTCAATATAAAAGTCATACATACTCATTGAAATCTAGGAAAATAGGAAACAGTGTGAAGGAAAAGAAATTATATATTTCTGTATCTGTTAATGAAAATAACTTTTTAAAAAACTTTTTCTTGTATATTTTTAATTTTTAAAATCAAGCTGTATAATCTGGTTTCTTTATTATACTATAAGCTTATCTCACAAACCCTTAATATATGTTTTAATGGTTACAAGATATTCTATTGAATTAATGTGTCTTTGCTTACTTATATAATTCTGATATAATGGAATATTGAAGTGGTTGTCCATTTTATTTCTTTGTAAATAAGACTACATTGAATATATTGAATAGTGTGTGTGTATGTGTGTGTATGTGTGTGTGTGTGTGTGTTCTTTTAATAGTCTCTATAGTAGGTATATAATTATGTCAGTGATTGCTCTTGAACTTTATCTATTTTACATTAATCAAACATTTATCAAGCACTAGAACAACGCTCGATAGCTCACACCTTACCCAAGAATGTAAAGTCCCCAAACTTTCTACTTGTGAAGACTACACAATGCATTTAAACACTTTTATGTAGTTTTTATAGTCTCTGTTATAGAATGTCATGCTTTGTGAGATAAGAGAAGAACATGCTTTAGCTTTCTGGCTCATTAATAAAGCATAGTTGTAATTAGCCCAAAATTGTATCAAAAATATAATTCTTTGATGCCATAGTATTTTTTACCAAATTAAAATTTAAGCCCAGATGTAAATTTTTTTTCATTACTTCTAAGAAACTCAAACATTTTTATGGATTGATCATGAACTTATATCTCATAATTGCCTACTAAGTTCCAAGGATGCAGTTCTTTTGGAGTGAGAAGGATAGGGGAGGACCAAAGGGAGAACTAATATTTCACAGAGTGTCTATGTGCTGGACACAGTGAGAGGGAGGCCCTATCCTCCTAGCCATCTGGAAAGATTGGTATTGAGATTCCCATTTACAGAAATGAAGAAGCTGAGGCCCAAGAAAGTAGAATTTCAAGGTCATGCAGTGAAGGTAAAAAACCCTAGTCAGCCAGGCCCAAAGCCCATGCTCTTTTTGTTACATCTGGGTGCCTTGGGGTCTGTGAGCCCTGTGAAAACAAACTGCCCTATGATTCCCATATGTAGTGATGTCTTAATTTTAGAGCATTGCTCTCCACATCTGGCCCTTTGTATTTAAACTTAATAAATAAAATTAAAAATTAAAATTACTACACACATTTTTGAGTGCTCAGTTGTCTAATGTGGCCAGTGGTTACCACATTGGGTGGTGAAGGTATATAGCATTTCCATCATCACAGGAAGTTCTCTTGGATGGTGGCTGTCTGGAAGCTGCCTCTGGAAAAGTCCTTATAGGCTACTGCCTATTATCTTCATTAACAAAATCACTGACAAACCAGAAACTCTGACTTATACTTCTCTGAGCTGCTCATGCACTCACTCATCTTTTTGAACTCTGAAATCCACACTGCCCACAGTCTGGGGTCTCCTGAGTGAAGGAGGGGAAAGAGCTTGCATAACCCACTGGTAATTGCAGCACAGCCACAATGCTAGCTTATATATGGAAAATATAAACTTTCCCCCAAAACATTTTTGAATACCATGGGCCTCGGGAAGAGTAGTTATTTGTATTTCTTTGCATGATAAACACTAAACTGTGTGTCTCCCAGGCACAATTATTTTTTCACATTTTCTTAATGTTTTACTCCTAATTCAGTTGAGGAAGGATAAACCAAAAATGGGGAGGAATTAGTGAGAATCAAAATTCAGGATATACTCTGGTGAATTTTGAATTAATTAAATTAATCTTTAATATTTTCCTTAGGAAACTATTATGTTACAGGGAATAAACTTTTTTTAAGGGACTTTTTGGGAGTTACATAAAAGGAGTTTTCACTTACTATGTCTATATTTTATTATTATGGCATTTAAAAATAGTTGGGTAAAAGAGGTTATTTGACAGGTGAGACAGTGGCATATAAAAGAAAAAGCACTTTATTGCTGATCTTTAAGAAGTCATTTAACCTCTCTGAACTTCTTCAGTTTCCTTGTCAGTTTCTTTATCGATAAATTGGAATAATAACATTTGCCTTTCTTGTCAGTGTCAGTAGAGACTCACTGAAATCACGTACATGGAAGTGTTTGGGAAACTACCAATGCTGTACTAATGTCAATATGGTATTGTTTCATCAGTCCTCTCTCTTCTGTACCTGTTTGAAATCTGAAAATCAGCAGGGTATTATGTCAGGCCCAATTCTCCTTAAGTATGCTCCCTGCCTTTGCACGTCTCTGGCCTGGCACCAAGTTGTATGAAAGGTCTTGTTCTCAGTCAAGGGGCAGTAGTGATGAAACTGACATTATGAAAAATACCTTGGGTAGGGAGAGTCGTGATGCCATGGGCTGCATGAGCTGTCTCTCCTTTATGAGCTTGTTCACCCTGAGCCAGTGTTCCTGGGAGATGAGAAAGTCTTTATCTCATGGAGGAATAAATATCAGTTTCTGTCTTAGTAGATCTATAGCAGAGAACAGTGTCTTGATATATTGTTGACAGTACTCTATGCATCAGCTGCCATCTTTATTCATGCAAGAGACAAGGAAGTTGTCTAATACTTTTACTAGTTGAGCCTAGAAGGACACTGTGACAAAAATAGAACATCAGCATTTCAGAAAGCAAGTGCAAAGCAAAAGATGTCATTCAAGCAATATCTAAACAGTGTGAAGATGTGCTCTTAGTTGTGAAAGCAGCAATCTCTTGTTTAGTGATTATTGTAATTCTCAGACCTGCATTTTCTTCAGGTATGGTGTTCTGTAAAGATTACGTATTCTTTTTACTTAAAAAGTGTTAAATATTTGCAGCATCATCAAACTGTTTCTACAGGAATTTTGTGATAGGATCACTCTATCACAATGATCCATTTTTATTAAATATTATTGCTACCTTTTAACTTAGAGACTGATGATGCTGAAATAGTGCTACTTATGATCCTCCAAAGTACTTGGTTATCATGCCTTGCACACATTGCTTGCTAATTCAATAATATTCAATAATTCTGGGGTTCTCAGAAATTGGAGGGTGATCCTTTTGTTTTGCTGGGGCAATGTGTCCTTCACACACATTCCACATTCTATATTGGAATTGGCAATTAATTTTCTAGTTGGAATCATGTTGTAAATAATGGTTGATTCCCGGAATGGTCCACCAGATTAACCCATAATATGGCTAAGCTGATGGAGAGACCCACATGTTAGAATCTGAAGATGCTCCCCAAAACTGACTCAGAGCTAAATTTTATACAGCTAACAAGTTAAATCGGTAAGTTGGGAACTGCCTATTCAGTTTCATAATATAAATTCAAATAACTATCATATTTGTTAAATTTTGAGTATATGAACCTCCTCCCTTCCTAGGGACTTTAACCTTAAATCTGAAACCAATAAAAATATAGCAACTGGTGGAAGCTGATTTAAATTTAATTTTGTCTGTTTACTTGCCAAAGTTGTGCTAACTTTTAAAAATTAACACTGTGGTTTTAGGTTTTTTTCTTTTAATTAAATGTAATCTTTAAGTTACCTTTTAAATTTTAAATTTCCATTTTAAATTACCATTTACAGTGATCTTGTTTGATTAAATTACATTGTTTTTTTCTTTGTTGTAGAGACAGTTATTTAAAAACTTAGCATGTCAGTACATAGTGGTGGTAATAAAACATAAGTCTAAGAATTTATTGCTCTACATTCTGCAAAAGTAAATACAATTGACTGTAAAATAACATTGAGGTATAAAGACTACAATATACTATTTCCCATTTGACATTCCTAGCTCTGCAATCTTTAAATAACTTTTGAAAGTGACATTGTAGCCTATGTGATTACTGATCCATTTGTTACATGTTTTTGAAATGGTTAAATATGAAACTATGTTTAAATTTTTCTTACATAACAGAGTATACATTTACTTGTATAGGAGCTTAGGTTACAGAAGTATTTATTTTTGAAATAGTTTACTACTTAGGATGTATCCTTTAGCTTAGTGTATATGAATTAAAAATATACTCTGAAGAACCAAGATTTTGGTCTGTTTTGAATGGTGGATAAGTTTGTTTTTGTGATTTAAAATCTGTGACAGGGATATTTGGACTGCATATACCCTGCTTGTTCCTTTACAGTTGAATCGAGGAAATAGAAACCTTCTCAGTACTGCAAGCGAAGAATTGCTGTACACATTGCCTTCTTCTTGGACTCTGTGACTTGTACCTCATCACACCACAGAGCTGTATCTTTAGGAGGCGTGCTGTGTGGCATGTGGGCCTAATTATCATCCCCATGACTATTTCATTTGATGGAAAATCTGTAGTAAATCAAGAATATTAAGTCTGTTTGTTAATATTGAAGTCCTTAGCAGCCAGCTGTGCTGAAACTGTTTGTTGCTTATATTTATAGAAGCATTACATGCTAATACTTTCTGTCATGGAATGATCTCATTGTCCATTTTCTGAGCTTGTTACATAGTAAATGGAAGAGTTATTTTGTCTTTAGCGTCTCTAAAATTAAAGTTGAGTATGTGCCTTTATGTATTCTTTTATAAATAGAGCATTTGAGAAAACACTCATTATTCATTTGTATGTCTTTTACGGAGTTTAGTTTTTTTAGGTTTTCCTTCTGTCTCAAATGCAACAAAGCATCAAGTTATTGCATTTTAGCTTCAATCAGCTGGAGTTTCATTTTTTAAAATCAGTATTTTGGTGCTCTAGTTAAAAATGCGTGGTTCTGTATTCTGCATTTTTGTGTGACTGCTCTTCTTTCCTTCAGGCTAATTCTAAAGCCACACACAGGTTCTTCTTGTGATAATCAGATTTCTGTAGGTGGTTGGATCATAGAAATCTTGTGTTAAAACACCTTATTTTTCCCCCCACATCTCTACTTCTTGTTGAACTTAGTGTTGAAAAGAGACGTTTTGTTTGAATGAAATAGTAACAACAGAGGTCTCTGGGAAAAAAAGCATTCAGAGACCCACATAACAGAATTTTGTGTTCGCTAGATTTAACCTCAGTATCAAAATGGAATTTGGGAAAGGATGCTCCATGCAGTGTGTGACTCGGAGATGCATACTGGTGATAAGCTCCAGACCCAGTCGTATTTCTCTGAATTTCCAGTGTGCCTGCCTTCACATTGAACTGAAATTTAAATGGGTCCCTCTGCAACTGTCTTTTCTTACCCTAGCTGTGTGACAGTGGTGATATGATGACATCAAATCAATCTCCTTTTCACTGCTGTTACTAAGTAATATCTGCTATATTTTGAGTATTCATCTTTTTGTTAGGTGCTGTATTTTTATTAAGTACCTAACATGCATTATTTTATTTGCTTCCTACAGTCCTATGAGGTAGGTGTTATTATTGTTGCCATTCTACTCTGAGGAAACTGAGGCTGCAAGAGGCTAATGTAGCTACTGGGGATGGGCCACCAACCTGGGTTCAGATGCCAGAGCCTGAGGCTTTAACCACTAAATTGCCCTAGCTGCAGCTACAAATCTTTCCAGTGTAAAACTGCTTTAGAGACGTGTATTGCATCATATCTCCTGGGAACTGGCTCCAGGGTGTGATAAAAGTATACAGAATTAAGTTACTCCCTCCATCATTTGAAGTCACTTACTTTATGTGTGTTGTGCTTGGTGGAGATAAGGAAACGCTTCTCCCACCTTCCACTTAATAACTGGAGAGCCCATCCTTAAGGGACACTGTGGCTTAAACAAACCTCTCCAAGTCTTTCAGCATCCCCAGCCTGGCTGGGGCCAAGTAGTGCCTTGTAATTAAGTTGCGGGGGATTATTTTGGTCTCCTTGTTTCCAAGAACGTGGGTAGGAAGTGGTGTCTGAATGTGTGGAAGCCCTGAGAAGGGATTGTGGTAACACGTTGGGACTTTGAAATTCCTGGGGAAGTTGAGGATGGTGGTTATTAAATCACCCTGGTGCTTGGCTGCGGGGAGTACTGGAGTGGAGGACTTGGAGCTGTAATAAAAACTAGGAGGAAGGGATAGCGATAGGGGAGCTCTGAGGGATGTTGAAAAGCTACCTTGGGGAAGATCTGTGGATGGGAGCTGGGATGCCAAACAGTCACATCTCAGGAGGTTTGCAAGAGGGAGCAGCATTGACTTGCTGTTGGGTAGGTGGGTTTTGTTTCTGTTTTTTAAGGAAATACCTTGGTGTAGGACCATATGTGGGCGTAAATCAAGATGGGACAAAGCTATCTCCCAAGTGACTGAAAGAGCCTGGAATGGGGTGTTGACAGAGAAGGACTCATTCTTGAAGGAAAGACCATTGAGTACCTTGACACTATTTACCCATAAATTACCTAATTGTTGGGTAATATCTACCCTTGATATTTCTGCTAACTATAATAAAACAATATGCATTTACTACTACAATTGCAGTAGGCATTTGGGCACATGCTTTGGCTGGAAAGGTAGTGTTAGGGTCTCACGAGGAGAAATTCCTCAGGCAGAAAAGCATTTCAGAGCATGAGCTTTGGAGTCAGATCCAAATAGGTTCTTGCTAGTTTTGCTATTTTGAGGCAAGTTACTTAACCTCTCCAAGTCTACATTTTCTTTTCTGAAGTGGTGGACAATAATAATACTTTCCACAAAGTGTTTTTGGAGGGATCAGATGAGACAGTGCATTCAAAGCAGCTGGTACCTTGCCTGGCCCGCAATAAATGTTCAGTGAATGTCAGCAGCTGTTGTCTCTTCCGCATCCTACCTGTCTTCTGAGGATGTGGAAATTACACCTGGCCCACAAGCCTTTCTTGGGGGCTGTGCTTGCGGTATATTTCTAAGCCTTTGTGTGTCTTCTTCAGAAGCCTGTTGACTGGGACAAGCAGATCAGGTGGCTTGGCCTGGAAGCTCATTCCTGTTTCCTCTACCAATATTTTTCATCCTTTTTCCAGATGTACTGAGTATAGGAAGTAGACATACCAGAAATAATATCTCCTGTTGAGGGATGAATTTTCTCTTCACAGTGTATGTGAGCTTGTGCTCTCTTGTCCATAATAGGATGGTTGGCCTTCCCTTCCTTGATAGTCTTCTTTTAATTTTTGCAAAATAAGGATACATTGTACATTTTTATAATGTTGTTCTCTCCTCCTTTTCTTTTAAATCTCTTTATAAGTTGTTTCTTTCTTTCCTACAGAGAAGTTATGAAGACCCTGTATTCTCATACACAGAGGAGTTGTCAGACCCCTGTTGGCGTGGTAACAGAAAAATTACCACGTGTGCTCAGAATCTGTACTCTGAAAGCCCCAGTTGCTGAAAATGTGATTGTCTTGTATTTTTTCCCCTAGTGCTGGCTTATATCAGCCTACAGGCTCTTTGCTTGAGCATAGAGACAGTGATGTATTCAAGTGGGAAGCTCAGAAACCGCAATGACAAAGGGATGGCAGTGACATCCTCCTCTAGAGCTGGGGAGCGGTCTTGCAGCTGCACCATCTTTTACTCCGTAGATATTAATGAATCATAATCCCCGTTGAGTGGAATGGAAAATTTATGTGGAGTGTTTCTATGATCCATATGCCAAAAAGAGATGTGTTAACAAAGCACTTCTTAAAACTGTGTTTTTTAAAAAGTTCAAATAATCAGGAATAGAGCAAGAGAAAGCAAAAGAGCATAGTTGAAAACATAGACCCTGCAGCCAAACTGCCTGAATTGAACCAAGCTCTGCAACTTTGTGGTTATATGACCTTGAAGTAACCATTCAACTTTTGTGTGTCTCAGTTTCCTCATCTGTAAAATGGGGACATTAGCTACTATCTCATTAGGCTTATTTGGAAGATTAACTGAATTAACACATACAAAGCATTTAGAATGATGACTGGTATTATATAAGTGTTTGTTAAATAAGAAAATACTGAAAATTGATAATCTTGGGGAGTTTGCTAAGCTAACTGGTTGGTATGTTTCTGCATGAAACTAAAATACAGTTAAGCAGTGGTTAAACAAATTATCTGATGGATTTCATGAATGCATAAGATCTAGGGGCTAATATTTTGCAACTTTATATAACATTCTGCTTATCAAATATCTTCAATGTAAACACAATATTTTTCATACTGATAATAACATGAAGTCACTTATGTTTTTTATTCAATTCTAAGTCTGAAGCATTCTGCATCTCCCCACAGACCTCAATATCTAAAAATTGTAAGCACTTTAAAATCAGTGGATATGTTTACTAATAATATTATGTTCCCCCCAAAAGCTTTTATTAATATTTAATCAGTGTTGCATTTTTTTTTTAAAAAAAATGTTGTGTTTGAACAGGAAAACATAGTAATTCATTTGTCCACACAAATGTGCTTATATATCTTCAGTTTAAGGAGTACAAAATCAGTGTCTGGGAATGAGATGATGCCATACCTATTCATTGCAGGAAGGAGCAGAATGCTTAGTCACCAGAGACTTCACCTGAGTTCCAGAGAATTGCTTTTTAGAGCTGTAGGCACTTCATTATATCCATAAAACACTGGAGTTAATGCTCCCATTTTATCTTGTCATTTTTGTGCTCTGTTATCACTGAATTGGATTTGGCATCGGATTTGGATTGAGAGTGAACTTCGAGGTAATTCCTTAAGAAACCTGAATCATTTTTGGATCTGGGAAGAATCCAACTCTGTGGTAGGAGTTCTTAACCACGAAGCCCATAGTAGAATTTTAGGGTCTCTGAACTTGGATGGGGAAAAAAAAAAAAAACTCTTCAATTTTACTAAGCCCTAACTGAAAATTAGCATTTCTTTTAACTATGAATGTAGACAACAAATCATGGTAGTATTTAGCATTTGAAATCATGGTATTTGTGAAATATGCTACTAGTCCTATTATTCAGTGTGTTAATAAAGAAGCAGAAATACAACCATATCAGAAATTCCTTTCTTAATAGTTTGATAACTTTGTTTCGACTTAATTGTTTTTCTTTGTAATTCTGTGATTTTTATGCTTTCAAAACATTCCGAGAAGAGGTCCATAGGCTTCATAGATTGCCAAAAAGGGTTCTGTACTAGTCCTGGCTCCTAGGCATTCTTTTGACTTCTCCACTAGGTTCTGTCCCTCTGCCTGCACCCTGGAGAGCTGAGATGTGGCTTTGAAAGGTCCAGCATCAATTGCTGGAATCTGTTCTATATTCTTGACTCCAGCAGTGAAAATTCTTTGGTGATTTTTTTGTCTATGGTTTACATGTCTTAAAGGGGGAGACTTTCTTTAGCTTTTCTGTCTTTCCAGGACCATACTGTCTACACGAATTTTCAGGGAAAGATGTTGATTCAAGGGTGGTTTACTAGAAAGCTGGCTGCTGTGAAAGCAAGACACAGAAAGCAGAGAACATCAAACCAGGGGAGTGTGGAGGAGAGGGAGAGAGAGCGTGCATGTGCGGAGGGATAATGCGAGGCCCTAGGGGAGAGCTACGGAGGCTGCGAAATGAGATGGGGAAATAGTGAGTCAGGTGGAATAATAAGGAGATGGAGAAGTAATTAAA
>CAUYSK010091506.1:0-12213 GCA_963575035.1 Avahi laniger
GGATAGTCCAAGTTCTGATTAGGGTATCATGAGTGGATGGCTTGAGGCTGGAAGTGACTCTTGTTATACTAGAACCAAGTCTTCTAGGAGGTGGAAAAATTCATCAAATCAGATACGCTTTCAGCTGGAAATTATTGAAAAACTTTCTATAAGGCTTCAGTCTTATCATGCGTTATTTGTTTTGTTTTGTTTTTTTGAGATAGAATCTTGCTCTGTCACCCAGGCTACAGTGCAGTGGCATCATCATAGCTCACTGCAACCTCAAACTGCTGGGCTCAAGTGATCCTCCTACCTCAGCTTCTGGAGTAGCTGGGACTACAGGCATGCACTACCACGCCCGGCTAATATTTCTATTTTTCGTAGAGACAGGATCTTGCTATTGCTCAGGCTGGTCTCGAACTCCTGACCTCAACTGATCCTCCTGCCTTGGCCTCCCAGAGTGCTAGGATTACAGGTGTGAGCCACCATACCCAGCACATTATTTGTTTTTTTCAATAGGAATTCCAACGCTGGTATGGTAGTTCACCAGTGCCATCAGGAACCTAGACTTTTCTTCATTACACTCTGCTGTCATCTTTCTTTTGGTCACTTCAGGATCTCAAGATGGCCACTATAATTCCAGACTTCATGTCTGCATTCCAGACAGGGAGAAGAAAAAAAGGAGCTAAAGGCCAAAGGGCAAAGGGTTAAGGGCAAAATGGTGAAAAGGTCCATTTTATGAGGAAAATGAGAGTTTACTCAGAATACTCACTGAGCAGACTTTCATGTATGTTTTAATGGCTACAACTGTGATGCTGCCATCTACGGTAGAAGGTGGCTGGGGCTAGGTGGCTAGGTTCTGAATACTGGTTGGGTCATCCAGTCAATAATACCTACCTCGCCTAGCTCAAGACAGGTGGTCAACAATAAGAGGATTTCCTGGAACTGTTCAAAAGAGTTGGTGTGAAATACTCATGCTAATAAGGCAGATCTCACCTATAAATCAGACTCATGAAATGGCCAGAAAACAGTATTACAGCTAAACTTTAAAGGATTCTCAAAGAGAAGATTCTCTACGAAAGTTCACTGAGCAGTCCCGCAGAGCTGGTATCAGATTTCAAAAAGTGATTGTACAATTTACAATAATTGGGCATGAGGTGATTAAAATATAATGATGTGAGCTATTGTTGACCATCTGAGTTCTCCAAATGAGCAAATCAGCTAAACACCACATCTTTCAGGTCTGTCTTAAGGAAGGAAACATTTCTTCCTTTCTCTCTCTCTTTCTTTCATTCCTTCTCTTTTCTTTCCTCTCATTCATTCTTTTAAGTTTTAATCATGAAAAATTTCAGCATACAGAAAAAATAAAATATTAACTAATGCACGCATACTTTCCATTGAGTTTCAATAAATTATTATTTACCTATTTTATCTTTCTTTCATATATGTATGCATATACATATAGGCACACACACATATGCATGCACATATATTTATCTGTGTATCTATCCATCCATTTATTTATTTACCTCTGAGCTATTTAAGTAGATTGCAGACTCTTCACCCCTAAATACTTGAGCATACATCTCTTTTTTTTTTCGAGACAGGGTCTTGATCTGTCACCCAGGCTAGAGTACAGTGGCACAATCATAGCTTGCTGCAGCCTCAAACTCCTGGACTCAAGGGATCCTCTTGTCTCAGCCTCCAGAGTAGCTGGGACTACAGGCACGTACCATCACACCCAGCTAATTCAAAAATTTTTTAAAAAATTTTTTTGTAGAGATGGGATCTTACTATGGGCTAGTCTCAAACTCTTGAGCTCAAGAGATCCTGCTGCCTCAGCCTCCCAAAGTGTTGGCAGGCATGAGCCACCATGCCTTCCCATGAGCATACCTATCTTGAGGAGACATTTCTACCTGGATGTATAATAGTAGCATAACTCTGTGGTAAAAAGATTGAAAAAAAGAAGATATTTGATTTATAAAGAAAGTGAGACAAAAAGAATCCATAAAGCAAGTATGCATAGAACAAGGACACAATTTCTTCCTTAAAGATGTTACCTGAGTAGTCGCCACCAACACATGTCATGTTTTCAGTATGTAAAACTCACATCTGAGAAAGCCATGTCTCAGAACACATAAATTTAATTTTCTAAACAGTAATTTTACCAACTATATTCTAACTTTAAGGAAAAGAAAAAAGTCAGAATGTGAAAAAATTTTTAAGTTCTTCTATTACACTTTTATTTCCTTTTTTGTTATAAAAACCTTCAAGTTAGAGAAAGGTTGTTAGAATAACAAATACCCATGTATTTACCACCTAGAATTAAAAATGAAAATTTATGAGTAATTTTGCATTTTCATAAGAGAACAACAAAACTTTTCAAATGCAAATGTATAGGAGGAAATAAAAAAGATGTAAGTAAAATATTCCAGAGAAGGATTGTTTTGAGAATTAAAACAATGTAGAGCAACTGGAGAAAGAAAAGGGTTTGTTTGATTTGTAGAGACTTTAAAATCCTCAGAATGAAGTCACATGAAGAGGGTAAGACAAAGCAAGATCAGTTTGTCGTGAGCACTCTTTCATGCCTACCTCATGGAAAGAGCCGCCATTTTTCTCTGTGCTTGGGGTCAAAGTTTCAGAAGTATCGTCAGCAAAGAAGCCCAATCCTGGTTGTCGGCCAGTGCTGATGGCGAATCCCAGAGAGCTCTGGAGATGATGGATGCTCTGTGCCCCATTGGCTCCATCCGGGGTTGAGTTGTTCCTTCCTCCTCAGGTAGTAGAACTGTGAGCACATCAAGAGTTGAGAGGGAAACAACCTACGGCCAGTGTTGCTCAGGCCCGTTGGATTCTGACTAAAGCAAGCTCCTTTTAAGTGATTAGCGGCAGTAAAAAAACAAAAACAGTAACAACAGCTGGATTGATTGAGAACCAAGGTGAAAAGTGAAATCAGAGACTCCAGCTCAGCTCAGAGGAGGCAGGAGAGGGTTCCAGCATTGGTGCCCAGAATACAGCTGGCTTTCTCTGCCCGTCTCTTCGACCTCTCACGTTGCTGGGCATCTCGAGGCTGGAAGTTATCCACCACCACCTTGATGAGTTGCAAGGGGCTGTGAATGTACCCTGCATGCACATCCTTTTCTAACCCCCACATTGGTAACAGTAGGTTTTTAGGCAGCTTAAAGGAATGCAAAATTATTCTATTTACTTCCTCCTTGAATTTTCCTTTACCACACTCTTTTCTGTTTTCCTGGTTACCTTGCTTGTGTCTGCTTTTGCTATTGATTCTCTCATCAAATGTCCACTCTCACAGGCAGCAGCATGTTTATGGGGGTGAAAAAGGTTTCCTCTGGCACTGACTCCCTCTGATATCTCTTTGGGGCCAATACACCCTTTTTTATTATTTGAGTTCTCCTGACTCTCAAAGTCTCCCTTCCTTTTTATTAGATAAACCTAACCTGAGGTTTCTGTTGATGGGAAAGGGCTTTCAAAGGCAACATTCAGAGGGTTTGCTTGCCAGGAAGGTCAGCCAGCAAGCACCCACCTCTGCTACAAGGCCCTGTGTTCTCTAAGGAGTAGGATTCCATTAATAATTCCACTGTTGCTTTTTTATTTATGAGGATTTTTTATTCTTTCCTCTTTCAGACTTAGAAGGATGTCTGAAGTGTTTATTATTAGCCTAAACTGAGAATGAGTGTCCTTATCATTCAAAAACAAATACACCTGTCTGGCAGCAGGAACTCTGCTTGGCTTTATGAACCAGGAAAATCAACACAGTATTCAGAGACCAGCCAGTAAATCTGAGGGGCCTGTAAAGACATGTTGGAGAAGAGGTTCTTTGTGGAAGGATTCAAACTCCTGGGGGCTCAGGAAGGCCCACCGGAACACCAGACTTGGTGGTCATTTTGTGTGCACAGACTCTGTGTCCTACTTATGTATCCAAAACTCCTGAACGTGGAATGTAAGAACTCTGGTGGGTGGGAACACATTGAAAAGTTAGCAGGCAAGAAACCTAACGGATAAAGGAAAATCAATATTCTGTGACTGCTCTAGGTAGGTTAGCACTTCTTTCTAGTTTCTTCCAAGTGCCCAGCTCGCGATTACTTTCCTTTATGCTGAAAAAAGAGCTAGTTTAGTTCTGAAACTTAGTTCTGTCATCTGATTTCCTTTCTTCTATGATTAAAAATAAAACTTAAGAGTAACTTCACTTTTTTTTTTTAAAAAAAGAATATCTTAATACTCCTCAAATTCACAAAGCTATAAGACCCAGTATTCATTTGGTTATGTGGATAGTCTTTGAGTGACTTTGAGGTTTAAGGGATTGTGCTATTTGGACAAGATAAATGTGCAGTGTGTGGTCCCTGCCCTCTAGGAGCATGTGATCTAATGGGAAATAAGGTCTACATCATTCAGGCCCTCCCGCCACACCCCAGATCCGCACAGTCATTGCCCTTAATCTTTCATCGTGACTTTCAAAGACATTTTTGTATCAGAATCAGTCTCCGTCACCTACTGACCCTGACTGTTTTCCCTCTGTAATTTTAGCCCTTCTAGGATTGGTCTGAGGAGAGTATTTTTTTTTTTGGCAGCTTTAGAGTCACCCAAACGAGTGGGTAGCGTCATCTCTTTTGCCTTAGCTGCTTGTGTGTAGTTAGATGGTTCATCGTCTATGTGGGAGAAATCCCTAGGTTTATATGCAGGGGTTGAGTGGGGTGAGAAGTATAATGTTTTCGAAGACATAAAAGTATTCAGGACCCATTTTAAGGAATTATCCCAAATTAGGGAGTAATTAAACATAAGGTTATTAGCATTTTTTTTTTTTTTTTGAGACAGGGTCTTGTTCTGTCACCCAGGCTAGAATGCAGTTGTGTCATCATAGCTCACTGCAACCTTCAACTCCTGGGCTTAGGCAATCCTGCTGCCTCAGTCTCCCGAGTAGCTGGGACTACAGGTGTGTGCCACGTCTGGCTAATATTTCTATTTTTTGTAGAGACAGGGTCTTGCTCTTGCTCAGGCTGATCTTGAACTCCTGGCCTCAAGCAATCCTTCTGCTTCGGCCTCCCAAAGTGCTAGGAGTATAGGTGTGAGCCACCTTGCCCAGCTGGTTATTAACATTAATGGATATAATCAATTAAATTTAGTTGTTGCATTTGTCACATTTTCAAATCCAGGGTAGCCTGCAAGAAAGTGTGAGTTTTGAAATTAGCAGAGCTGTGTTCAAATTCTGCTCCACCATTTTCTGTCTGTATATTAGACAAATACCTTGTTAAACTCATAAGCCTCTATTTTCACCTCTGCAAAGTGAAGATAGTGGTATCCACTTTTCAGAATGGTACAAAGATTAAGTGAGACAATGCAAATAAAAGCTCTTAGTCCTGTGCCCCAAATGCTAATTCTGTCCTTGTTTTCTTCCTCTACTTTTCTTTGGAGGATTATGCCTGTATTTTATTTTAGTCTGTCCTTTTTTTTCCCCCCTGTTCTTGGCTTTTCTCATTGTTTTTGTTCTTATTTTTTCTGGCTGATCTTGTCTCTTTGGTTTCCCTCTTTCTCCTCTCTGTGGATGTTTGTTTTGCCTGTGTTTATTTTTCCATCATGAACTTTCCTTGAGTTCCTTTCTCATTTGCCTTTTTGCAGGCGTCTTTTGTTTTACCTGGGGCTCCAAGCTCTTTGCACATTGATGTCAACACTGATTGCTGATTTTGGACTTTGCTGGGGAAAGGGGGGTGGAAGGTGTGGGAAGACAGCTCTTAAGGGACCTAGAGAAAGGATATTGGGAGGTCGTAGTGGTTAGTTGCTTGGCTATACATATTTTTCAGACATACATTTCAGTTCCTGGCCAGAAGTCTGAACAGTTTTTCCCACAGGTCCTGAGGGTTTTTGAATCTACCCTGATTTCACTTTTTTCTCCCTTCCTTGTTCCTCTGCTCAGTTGCAGTGGAGCTCAGCTTTCCCCTCTCCAACTTCCTGTTGCCTTGCTTTCTATGAAACATATTTTACCTATTACTGCTCTTCTCTAACATTTCACTTATGTGGAACACCCACTTGGAAGGAGAGTTGTTTTTTAAGAGGGGAAGGTCATTATTGATAATAGAATAAGAATAATAGTTGCATATGAAGCACCAATGCTCACATAAGGCCAAAAACAAGACAGCAAGAACTCATGACCCTGGTCTGCTGGGCACAGATTCTAAATGGAATCCAGAGACTCCAAAGGATAGAGACAAACTAAGACAGTGGTGCATGGTGACAGGAAGAAGCTAGGGAGTATTTCTTACCTTTTAATTTCCATGAACATTTACTCATCATCTACTTTGGGCCAAACAATGTCCTAGGCTCTGGGTATAATTTGATGAACAAAATACAGAAAAGCTCTGCCCTTAATAGCCTTTAATAGCCTTTGGTGGTTCCAGTTGTATTCTAAACAGTTAGAATCTCCCTGCAGCTCATACCTAGTATTTTAAATTTGGGCCTGGTTTTCTGTCTTGGGAGACACCACGGAAGGGAACTTGGGACTTGAGTGGCAACAATAGATCTTGTGGTGCTTGCGGGCAATGGTTGGTAGCACACCATAATTATCTATCACATGTCCTTAAATATTTTTATTATGGAAATTTTAAGCAAATGTAGAGATAATAGCACAGTAAATATTTTTTACTCATCATTCAACTTGAATAGTTATCTATATTTTTTCAATCTTGCTACATCTCTCGTCTCCTCCAGTATTTTCCTGAAATATTTTAGTGGAAATTCCAGATATCATGTCATTTCACCTTTATTTTAGTATGTATGCATCTCCAGTAGGCAAAGACTTTTTTTTACATAACCGCCATGCCATGATCACATGTAGCAAAATCAATTGTAATTATGTAATATCATCTAATACTCAGTTCACATGACAATTTCCCCAGTTATCTCAATGATGCCTTTTTATAGTTGTTATGTGGATTGGGATCAAAACAACAAAGCACACACATTATTTTTGGTCATTTTGCCTCTTAAATCTCTTATTCTATAATTATGCCCTCCTTTCACTTTCCCCCTCATATTTTGATTTTTGTAGAAATTTTGTATAGTGGGTATGCTGCCCAGATCCCTTCTTCATGACCAGACCATTCATTGTGTAGCTGTCAGGGGCATGGGCTGCTCAAGTCCCACAGCATGCATCTGTTGACTGGTCTATTAGAGCTTCAGTCCCCAACCACCCCCGCCCCTCCCCGCTGTGGGTTGGTGCTGGTCCATGGCCCATGAGGGACTGGGACCGGGCTGCAGAGCTCCACAGGCACCAGCACCCGCCCCCCCCCCATGGAAAAATTGTCTTCCGTGAAACTTAGTAAGGTGGCGAGGGGCAGGGGGCGCTGCACAGTAGGAGGCGGGCAAGTGAGCAAAGCTTCTTCATCTGTATTTACAGCCGCTTCCCACCACTGGCTTCACCGCCTGAGCTCTGCCTCACCCCCACCTCCCTTGGAAAAATTGTCTTCTATTGTTCGCGGCCCAGGGGTTGGGAACCGCAGGTTTAGAGGGTAAAAACATCTTGCCCCCTTGCCTCAATTTGGGACAATTTTGAAGGACCATCCCAACTCCAGAGCTCTCTGTGGATTGCCTGAGACCTCAGTTGTGACTGTATCAGTTCAGTTTCCTCCTCTCCCAGTCCTGTTTCCCTCACTTTCTTTCAAGTATGTTCCTAAGGCTACTCTCAGGAAAACTCCTGGACACAAGTCTCCCTGTCAGAGTCCATTTCCTAGAACACCTGACCTGGACAGTTGATACCAGGAGTGATTCATGTTAATTGGACTGGATGAACAATAAGTGGCAAGTCCTTAGAGACCTTGTTAAAGGCACCTGTGCTCTGGAAGGTGAGGGATAATCTCTACAAATATTCAAGGGTCCTCCACATCAGTGAAATTTTAAGGAGCCCAGTAGCCTGAGGCATGATAGGACATTCCCTCCAAAGGATAAATTATTGTATCTCTTAACTCCTGCCACTAAGAAGAAAGCAAAATGTTTGGTAGGTCACTTTGGGTTCTTGGGAACAGTATATTCTACACTTAGGAATACTGCTTTGGTCCATTTGCTGAATGACATGGAAGATATCCAGGTTTGATTGGGGCCAGCGATGAAAAGGTTTCTGTAGCAAGTCTCGGCTGTGGTGAATATGACCCTGTTGCTTGGCACATGTGACCTGCAGACTATGGTACTAGAGGTATCTGTAGTGGGAAAAAATGTTATAAAGAGTGTATGGCAAACTCCAATAGAAAAATCACAACGTAGATCCCCAGAGTTCTGGTTCAAGGCCATGGCCTTTGCAGTAGATTACACCATTTGCAAAACAGCTCCTCTTAAGCTCCTGGGTCCTGGTAGTGCTGGAACATCTAATGACCTTGTGGTTAGGGCTGGATTTTGTCAGAACCACCGAGTCATAAGATCAGGTGGGCCCATCAGCAATTCATTGTAAATTGGAAGTGATGCATCTGGGGTAAGGCGCGCATGGGAGACGGGGCATAAGAAAGCTATAAGAGCAGGTGGCCAGACTGTGCCTACTCTACTGTGCACTGAGCCCTCTTTTTCACATAGCAAGTATGAGTGAGGTCGTTGTGAGTGTACAAAGGCCTGGCCTTCTGGATAGGATATCTCTGAAGGGCCAGAGCTCCCTGTGGGATTGGCCAAGTTCTCCACTGCAGCTGTATTGCAGTTTGACCTTTACCCTTTGCCCAATCCTGTTTGCCTCAGGCCCTTGTAGATACATTCCCTGAGCACACTCTCCAATATATCTCCCACAGATGACCCTCTGTCTCAGAGTCTGTTTCTTAAAGAATCTACCTAACACATTAGGTCATTCATCCTGTAGAACGTCCCATATTCTGGATTCAGCTGATGTTTCCTTTTAGCGTGGTTTTACAGTTCTTTGTTTTTTTTTTTTTTATCCCCTGTTTCCTGTAAAGATGTAGGTGTAGCCAGAGACTTTAGTACATTCAGCTGGCAAAGTGTGAACTGCATCACATTCTAAGGCACAGAATGTCTGGATGTCTCCCTTTTAGTAATGGCAACGTTGACTGGTAGGTTCAGGTATTGTCAGCCTGGTCCTTCCAGTATAAACATCTTTTACAGCCCTATTTTTCCTTTTTCTCCTCTTCCCTTTTCCCTCATTCTTTTCATTTTTCATCTTCCTTTCTTCCTCTCTTCTTTTCATCTTCTTTTCTCTGTATTTCTCAAATTTCCCAGTGGTACCCGTAGTGTTTGGTGTGGAAGAACTTAGGGCTCTGGTGATTGCTGGTGACAAACTTGACCTCTGGAGAAAGAGGAAGAGTAACTGACCAGAGAGAAAGAAAATGGCTCATTTTCATGTTCAAGTCCTCGAATGCTCTTACTTCTACTCCATACACATGAGTTTTCGTTTGGCTGGAGAGAGAATGAGAAGGGTGAGTTTGTACTAGATATGGACAGCCATCTCATATCCCACCCTGGCATCACAAACACCCCTTCCTCTTTCTGCCCTCTGACTTCTCAAGGAATCATTATTGGCGTGGCTCATGTCTCACGTTTTATTGAAACTTAGTGGTACTTTGCCAAGTTGATAACTTATTCTGATATGTAAAATGGAAGAAAAGAGGAAGGTCTAGTGTCCTCCTTTTAGGATTCCCCCTTCCCCTGAACGGTAGTACAGAGTTAGCATCTGAAGATAATACTCTGTCTTTATTAACCCATCACAAGAATAACTGCAGGGATGGAAATTCATCGTCAGGGAGGAGGGGAAACACTGTGGAAAGCCAGGGTGGCAGCTTTTTGGCAGGCATGGCTTTGAGTGTAGAAATCACCAGTCAACTTGATGGGCTGCAGCTTCCTTCATTTACACACAGGGCTGGCCAGAAGGCTCATGTCCAAAGGTGTTAAGAAAGTCTGTTTGCCTGAAAAGAAAGAAATTATTCGACAGTGACATTTGATGTCTCTCACATACTGGGTTATAGTCAGTGTCTTAAAGGATATCTTTCGATTAGCAGTAACAGAAAATAACTGGGAAGAGCTTAGCCAAAAAGGCAAGGAAAAAAACCAGTAAATTATGAAATCCAAGGAAAAGTTGAACATTGTTAAATAGGTTTCAGGAAAGGAAAGACCCAGAAGTTAGCAAGCTTTTAGAAGCTAGGCCACTCTTCCCACTTGCAGTGTCTCTCTATTTATATTAATAGTATTAAGAGAGACATTATGATTGGCTATCTTGGGTCAAGTGTTTATTCCCAGTCTAATCAGCTTTGGTCAAGAAGTTTTGGTACAAATACGAGGGGAAGGCAATTCTTACTGAAGGGAATTTGAGTTATGGCCTGAGCAGACACCCCCAAAACCAGACAACATCTAATTAGTATGAGAAATGGATGAAGGATTTGTGCATGTGTACATGCAGATATACAAATACAGTCATGAATCACTTAAGGATGGATATAGTCAGAGAACTGCGTCATTAGGTGATCTCATCATTGTGTGAGCATCATAGAGTGTACATCCTTATACCAACCTTGATGATATAGCCTGCTACACACCTAGGCTACATGGTATAGCCTATTGCTCCTAGCTACAAACCTGTACAGCATGTTATTGTACTGAATACTGCACACAGTTGTAGCACAATGGTATTTGTGTAACTAAACGTAGAAAACGTACAGTAAAAATACAGTATAGAGGTATACTGTACACAAAAAATGATACGCCTATGGAGGGCACTTACCGTGAATGGAGCTTGTAGGACTGTAAGTTGCTCTGAATGAGTCAGAGAGTGAGTGGTGAGTGAATGTGAAGGCCTAGGACACTACTGTACTCTACTGTGGACTTTATAAATACTGTGCATTTAGGCTACATTAAATTTATAAAAATATATTTTTTTCTTCGATAATACATTAACCTTAGCTTACTATAACTTTTTACTTTATAAATTTTTGACTGTTTTTTAATAGAACTTAAAACATATACGTTGTACAGCTATACAGAAATATTTTCTTTTTTTGTATCTTTATAAGCTTTTTTCTATTTTTATTTTCTAGTTAAAGATTTCATTTTTTACTTTTTAAACTTTTTTGTTAAGAACTAAGACACAAGCACACACATTAGCCTAGGCCTACACAGGGTCAGGATCATCAAGACATCACTAGGTTATAGGAGTTTTTCAGCTCCATTGTAATCTTGTGGGACCAGGGGTCCACTGTTTACCAAAATGTTGTTATGTGATACATTACCATATTATGTAAGTGTTCATATGTTGAAATGTAAAATTCAAAAGAGTCTGTATAGCAATCATCTAAATGATAACATGTGAAAGCTTCATGAAGGTAGAGACCTTGCTGTCTGATTTACTTCTTTATACCCAGAATCTGGAAGGATACCTGGCTTAGAGTAGGTTTTTGGTCATTATTTGTTGAATTTATGAATCTTCATAAATAACGATAAAAATAAAGTAATACTAAGTATCATTAAAAGCAGGACAATGAATCTTGTGAGCTTCCTGAGAAGATGCAATTTGAAGTACACAGCACTACCTATAAAGTATTCGCGGGAAAATAGTTGGAATGAATCTATTATAATGAAGGTCTTAGAACTAAGTTCCAGTTTACAGAAAATAGGGGGGAAGAGGAACAAGTTAAATGATACCTCAAGGAAGCAAACGAATAAATCCAGAATGTGGGATATTTTATAGGACAATTGACCTGGTTTCTGCAACAAGTAAATGTCCTGGGAGAAAAAAATAGAAGATATTTAAGAGACATTAACAACTAAATGTAATGTGTGGACTTTGTTTAGATTATGATTCAAACATACTAATGATAAAAAGAGGTTTTGGAAACAATTGTGGGAATTAGATCAAAGACTAGCATTAGATGACGCCAAAAAATTATTGTTAATTTTGTGAAATATAATGGCCTTATGATTACCTAAGAAAGTGTCCATATTTTTTTTTTTTTTTTTTTTTTTAGACAGAGTCTCACTCTGTTGCCCTGGCTAGAGTGAGTGCCGTGGCATCAGCCTAGCTCACAGCAGCGTCAAACTCCTGGGCTCAAGCGATCCTTCTGCCTCAGCCTCCCAAGTAGCTGGGACTACAGGCATGTGCCACCATGCCCGGCTAATTTTTTTTCTATATATTTTTTTAGCTGTCCAATTAATTTCTTTCTATTTTTGGTAGAGACAGAGTCTCGCTCTTGCTCAGGCTGGTCTCGAACTCCTGAGCTCAAACAATCCGCCCGCCTCGGCCTCCCAGAG
>CAUYSK010091511.1:0-11959 GCA_963575035.1 Avahi laniger
CTTTCTTTCTTTCTTTCTTTCTTTCTTTCTTTCTTTCTTTCTTTCTTTCTTTCTTTCTTTCTTTCTTTCTTTCTTTCTTTCTTTCTTTCTTTCTCTTCTTTCCAGAAAGAGAGCAGGTAAAGCATCTAGCCTAGTGCTCATTCCACAGTGGGTCCATGTGAGCTCACCTTTTTCACGTCAAAACCTCCAATGAATGGTTTTATCCCTTGCTGAAGCACATTCCCCGTCGCATAACTTTGTGTGCCTTTCTTACAGTAATTATCTTATTTACTTCTATACATTGTCATATATATGTGTTCATTGTTCTTTCCATGTTCAACTAAGGATTTCTTGAGACTGGGACTATTTATTCAACTTCCAATCCTTTGTGGCTTATAGTCTAACTAAGGTGGATTCTTCATTGCTATTTATCATATTAATCAGTTGTGTTTCTTTTAAATGACAAATATTGAAAATACATTTTAATAGCAAATTAGCACATACACAGCAAAATCATATTCCTTTTAATAAACAAAACAAAAAAATATAAATAAACATATGTTTTACAAAAAGTAAAAACAACATTACCTACACAAACACCCTTGTTTCTAAGAAAACAAAACATAAAACCGTACATCTCCGTGAGAGTTTGTTTGTGACTTCTTACGTTGCAACCTTGACACAATACATTTTAACTAGACATCTGCTTTATCCCATATAATACAAACATAACAAAATACATTAAAAACCTTGTTGAAATACCCAAAAAGTTTATGAAATTTCTGAGTCTTACATGTTTAAATAACAGAAGAAACTTATTGAACAACATATCCCTTTGGATTGCAAGAGCAATTTATAGCATAGCTTTGCACCATAATCTTTTTATTCTTGGGCTCTTCATTCATTTTTGTCTCCCTTCAAACTTCTATCTAAAAAAGGCAATATTAATAAAGGCAGAAGAAGGGGTTAGAATCTGTTTATGAGCTCTGGGCACCAGTGTTTCATTCTCCCGTTTCGGTCCCCTTATTCTAGTTTGAAAAAGCCGTGTAACACATTATTAGATATTTCCTGTAGATTTAGTGTTACTCCCTTAACTGGCAACAGAAATGGCTGTTTAATAAGGTGCAGCAGGGTGCTCGGGTGATTCTTCCATCCCTTGGGTCAGCCCGATACAGCTAATTCTGATGAAGGGATTGTTAAAACACACTCTCCTTGAGAATCTCTCAGTCCTTTCGGGGCAACGTCGAATGGAGATAACTTAGTGCTTACAAGTACTCCATTATTATTACTGTAATAACAATAATTATTATTAAACTACAAGTTATCTACTACTTTATCACCCTTCAATGTGTGCTTTCTCACTCTATAAAACATTTCTCCCAAATGGCTGAAAGAGATGCTTTTAAAATTGTGCATTCACGTATCTTTATTGTACTATCTCATTGCCCATTTAGTTCTCACAGTTTTGTCATTAGAAGTGAAGGACCCACTATGTTTCTGAGCCTTTTAGAAAGAGAAAATAAATACCACAAACATTTTCCATTTTAGTTTTGGAAACTGTTTTTGTTTTTTGCATAAAGGGGGGGAAAAAAGCAAAAAAACAACCTTTCCCCTGAAAATCTTTGATGTCTGCTGTCTCAGTACAATTTCTGAAGAAGCAGTCTAAGCCTCTAAGTATACAACGGTTCCCTTCCTGGTTAATAGCACAACCTGGGTGTCACAGGGGCTGACCAGGACTCAGAGCGAGACTCCTGTCAACTGCGGGTCCCCTGATGTTGACAGGCTTGGGGACCACAGTGAGTGAAAACACAAACCCTTTGTCTCACACTGTGTGTTCTGAGAGTGAGTGTGATCATTTTCTATCAGAACCACGACTGCTTCAGTTTTCTCAGGGAGACGGCAACATCTTGGAAGGGCAGCAGTTTCCTGTGAGTCAGCAAACGTGGCACGTGGATCCCAAACAGCATCTGCTTTTTATTTGTTTTTAGGGAAAAATCCTTAGTCAGCTTTGGTCTGAAGCCCACTATGGATCACAGCATCGGGGAGCGTTCCACCTTGTCCCGGGCCAGGGCGGTGCTCGCTAAGAAAGATCTATTTAAAGATGAATGACTGAGACCGGATTGTGCCTTCCCTTTGGTTGAGCTGTTTTCTTATTTGTGACTGTAATAAAACACACATATGTGTATCTATTATTGAGTGATTTTAATATAATAAACTCCGGCTTTTAACAAATTTAAAATAAGACATATTGATTAGTAAGGAAGACATGCAACTATAAATTAATTACTAATATCATGTGCCCCACGCCAAGTTTCTAGTCTTGTTTTCTGTATTTTTCTCAGAACGTATATTGTAAAGTGATTGCTAAAACATGTAGAAATTGGGAATTGCCCTAATATTTGTAGTAAAACATAAAATACAATACTATTCAATGACTCAGAGGAAGATATAGATCTGAAATTATTGATAAGATGTTCATAACATATTGTTAAATAGAATGAGTAAAGAACACTAGAGAATAATTAAATTTTGTGTTTAAATATTTACAAGGAGAAGTCTAAAAGTACGTACATTTTATATATTTTTATAATGATTTTGTGTCACTTGGACAATTACAAAATAGAAAGAATAAAAAATTAATTCATATCTGAGCAAAGGTTTCATATGGGAAAGTATTTCCACACTAAATATCAAATGCATAGAAAAAATTCAAAATGAGGGGTATATTTATTTAAATTTCAAACTGAAAAGATAAACGGAAGTAAAAGTCTCAGTATCTAGAAAGGAATTTTCAATAAGATTCTCAGTTTTGAAAGAGCACCTATATAGCGGATAATTTCACAAAAAAGAATTAGGAAAAATGTTTTTTGAAAACATCAAGGATTTCAGGATGGTATTTCCAGGAACTTTTAGTCATCTGTAAGAACACGTTCTTGGCTAATTACTTACTAACTTGCAAACACATGCAGAAAATGTATGAGACTGGTCAATTTTATCAGCACTTCCTTTGTCTTCCCCTGGGAGGTCTTTAGAAAGCAGGTAAAATAAGCCACCTTTTTATCCTCGACCTGCACAAAGAGATACTCACACTGGAAACTTAGCTAAGTTCTTCTGACAAGCTTCCTTCTCTGACAATTTAAAAGACTTTTCAACTGGAGAAATACATTAACTTTCCTCTGTGAGACCTTCTGGTCCCAAATGTCCTACCCCAGACAAAACTGGGGTAACCTGCACACCTTGAGGGGTGACTACAGATGCTGGGGACCCTGGCTGAGGCTTGGGCTGAGACCAGCACACAGCTCCCTTCTTCCTGTTTTATATCTCTGTCTTTGTCTCTTCCCACATCCTAGAAGAATGAACAGACTATTCCACAAGCCTGCAAGGAGACATCCTCTGATTCTTGGGGATAGTCTGACTCTTTCAACAGAAATACATTGGAAATCATCAACATGTTATTTCTCAGGCATCTGGAGACTTTTATGACTCACCAATTTCCAGCGTAATATCTTGATCCATTCATCAGCTTCCACTCCTGTCTTTGCACACAGATAAAATGTCCTGAATGGAAAGACTAAGCTGATAAGATAAAAGAAAGAACATCAGCTACTCCAGATGGTTAGGGGTGTGTGTGTGTGTGTGTGTGTGTGTGTGTGTGTGTGTGTGTGTGTGTCAGCTGAACACTAATTAGAATATCCAAGGGAGAAAGGAGTTGATAAAGAGCCCAGATAAGCAACTTGGAGAAGTGATATACATGGAACTATTCCTGCCAGCAAACTGAAGACACGTTGAGGAAGCTGCAGCTGCGTCTTATCACGACAGGCCAGATCCTGTACTCTAATGAGACCTCAAAGAAGAGAGAAACATGTCCAGGATACCCCCGATCCTTCCGTTGCTCATGTCTCACATGTTTATCCAGCTGGTCTCTCAAATGATTCAGAACCCGTGCTATCGTTCAAAGAATAAGCAAGACAAGAGAGTTTGCTAAAAGAACTCATTTGTGTTAGTTTGCTTCAATGAGGATGTCTCTGCCTTCTGTGGATGCAGGAAGTTCCAATTATTAGGACAGGAAAAAGAGACAGTAAGACTTCTCAACTAGTTACTTTTCCCATCGCTTGCCCAAGAGCTAGTGTCTGCTGGAGGGAAGACAAACTTTCTATGGGCATGAAAGACTTTCCCTAGGTGTATATTCGTTCTCCATTTGACTGTCTCTGCTATGCAGCCAAAATCATGTGAGTCATAAGGTCAGCCCTAACTTGTATCTTGCCCATACTTCCCGTACTTAACAGTTGAGATGCAAAATACTAAAAATCAATTTTCCTTTTGTGAAAAAAAAAAAAGACTTCAGAAGGGTTTCTGTATCCTAAGGCCTAGGCAGCATATTTTGTTGACATCAGCAATTAATGTTGAACAGGTACGAGGTAAGAGCCCGTGTATGGAGGGTAAACCCTGATGTGAGGTCCAGCTGAGGCGCGGTGGGCAGTGTTGGGGAGGGAGGGATATTGATATTGTGCAGACACTACACAACTGGTTTCTGGAATCGTCGTTGTTTGGTACTCCCTCGGGGAGACATTATTAATTGCCTATTAATGCAGATAATTTTCCCTTTCTTCTTGCAAACAGAATCCCAGGCAATAAATCCTAATTAGTTTAAGCCAATTATGATCACAGTATCACTCTTTTCTAGCCTTCCCTGCTGCTAGGAATGGCCACGGCACCCAGTCTTGGCCAATGAGCTGTAAGGGGAAATCAGAAGGCGAGTTTCTGGGGAAACACTGGCTTTCCCGATAAACAGGAACAGACATGGCTGACGCCATTCCTAGATCTTTCTTTGAAAGAGACATGAGGCCTAAAGTTGTAGGAGCCACTTGGGTCCTGAAGTAGCCAACAGGAGAAAATGCCAAGAGAATTGTAGAGACACTGGACCTGACTTTGTCGTGGTGGCTGTCTGCCCCCTGACTTTTTGTTATGAGGAAAATCAACCTCTGCTAGCTCATGGGGCACCTCTCTGTGAATTTTAAAAAGATATCCTTTGTTGGTTGATATTACAGAATTAATGTTAATTTTCTTAGGTGTAATAATGGTATTATGGGTCTATAGTGACATTTTTATTCTTAGGAGACACATACTCAAGTATTTAGGGGTAAAGTCAATGATGTCTACAACTTACTTTCAATCGGTTCAGGAAAAAAGTGAATATATAAGAATAAGCAAATATGAAAAAGTATTAATAACTGGTGCATCTAGGTGAAGGGTACACAGATATTTAGGTCTTTCAATTTGAGTATGCTTGAAAAACTCTAAAATAAAAGGTAGAGGGAATAAGACACTCTTTTCTCAAGATACTTCTCCTAGTTAGAAAAATTTCATACTATACTTGGTTATATTAGAACAAAACACTTTCAGTGCCATCTGCCATAAATCGTCATAACAATACAAACCACCCATCATTAGAGTCAACAAACTTATCATTAAAATTGGGAACAATTCTCAAAGAAATGAAGCTGTCTAGGATGTGAATGGCATCCTCTCATGCGTGTTCTACTTGTGCAGTGCACAACCTAAACCCAACTGACCTGCCCATTTGTTTAAGCCACTTTAAATGAGATATTATGTCACACTCAGCTGAGAGCACTCCTAACACGTATGCACCTTCCTGCATTGTAGAGAGTAAGACACATAGCTTTTTATTCCTTAGCTAAACTAAGTGTCTGGCAAGAAGACTTTTAGAAACATTTCCTTTACAAAACAACTTACCAAAAACAGTTTACCCTTTCCTGTGAATAATCAAATTGTACAGCTGAACATTCTGTTAGGTCTAGGATCCGAATAGGTTCTGGAGACTAAAAAAAAAGAAAAACAAAACAAAAAAACCTATGTCATCATAAAAAACACACCAATCTGTCCATTATTTATTCCCCTAACAAGTTTTTTGCTAGGTGCAACAGTCAATTTTCCTTTCACTAAGAGGACCGATAACAGAAGAGATTAACAGAAGTCCCACACTACCTGGTTTTGGAATTAGCCTTTTTGAGACTGGAAATTAAGAGATTGCCTTTATCAATTTGTATTTCACAAAGATGGATTTTAAAACATGAGAGTCCTATTTTTCTCACATTTTTGAAAACTTCTACTTTCTCAGAAATTTTCTATAAGGAAAACAAAACTAAATCATTTTAAATTGGTCTAATAAAATGGGCCTGGGAAATGGAAACTGATTTTTAATAAAGGGGGAAATTGCTGCAGAGAGTTAATAAAATGTGGCGAGAGAACAATTCTATTGCCCTAACCTAGAGTAATTACGTGCCTTGAGGAGCTATAGTCCGAGAGAGCAACTTCTGGAAAATACATCTCGTCTTTGCAAAAGAATTCTGCTCACATTAGGAATCAAGAACTCATATCTCCAATCATTTGTTGGGTGTTTCAGGTGGACATAAAGAGAATTTCAGAGATTTTAAGGGCAGATATTTCTTCCATCTAGAGAGTTGATTTTTAAAGGGAAAATAGATTGTCATGTTTCTCACCATCTGGTCTTTGAAGTATTTCAGTTCATTTCTGTGCAAAGTGAACCATCTTGTTTTCCAGGTCTGAGAAAAAAAAAATAATAATTAAGACACACAGGTTTTGGATACAGGAATATAATATTTAAACTGGATGATTTATTTCCATTTTAAAAGTATCTAAAAAATTTGATACAATATCCCTGAAAAAATTCTTGTGAGTCATTTCTGAGAAAGAGGTTTCAAAATAATCTACAAAAATTAAAGTAATTTCATACATTAAGCTCACAATGCAGGCAGAGATATCATTAGTATATTTTTTTAAATAAAAAGAAAGAGGCTATCATAAATATTCAAGGCGATTTATAACAAACCACTAAAATTTCCATTTTATTAATTCTATAATAAAAATAAATATTATTTTTTGAGCACCTATATGGACTACACACTATCCTTGGAGGCTTTTATGTGTGTTATAGCCAATCCTCATACAAAAATACCAAATATTATTATTCTGGTTTTACAAATAAGTAAATTGAGATTTCGGAACCTTGAACCACACCATATTCTAAACCTTGTCTGAGAGTTCCACGGCATCGGTAGTAAAAACTGTTGTTGCGCCTGTTACCTTCTTATGTACGAACAGAACCCTAATCTATCCTGGGTGGCCATGTGCCCAATAAAATAAGTAACAAAGGGTTTAAAAATAAGTATGCTATGAGCATCAATTATCTCTGTCCTCAGGGACCATCCGGTCTAGCAGTGACACAAACAACGAAATGACTAGGTTGATTCCAAGTAGGCTAGTCCCTGGGAGAGAGGGTGAGTACCCTGATTCTCAAAATAGGAAGGAGCAGACAGAGTCCATGAAGGCCTTCCTGGCACACAGAAATAGAGGAATTTTCAAAGTACAATCACATAAATGGGGAACCGTGGGACTCCCTGAATTCGTAAAGTCCTAAATTGTGTTGCTTTGTGGATTTCATTAGCGCCAGCGATGTTTTTGGTCTACCTTTAGGTAAACATTTTATACAATTCTGACTTCTTCTTTGTTTAAAAAAAAAAAAGGGAAAGAAAAGGAATGCTCTAGAGTTAACTTACTACCTTCTCCTCAATCATTCCATTAAAAGAATTGTCTGTTTTTTTGAGTATTAATTATATGCTATACTTATGCAGGGCTTTGGCAAAGAATAGTCAAATCCTTTTCCAGAATTTTGACTAATAAGCCATAAAAATGAACTCTTGAGACAGGTAAATACTGTAAGTGGGTCAAAAGGAGCAGGGAATTGTGCTCAAAAGGAAAGCTTTGGAGATGAGGATTGTACCTGCAGGGCGCACGCTTGTTTTCTGTGGGGGCAAGAGCAAAGCCACACGTCCTTACCTTGACCAGGCCCCCCTGCTTGGTGAGGTAGCCTTCTTTGGTGCCCAGCTGAAAAAAGAAAAGCACCAGTGAAGCCAGAACCATTACGACATGATGTCTGTCTATTCCTGACCCGTTTTCAAATGAAGAACAAGTTGGCCTTTGGTTTTTAAATGGCCATCTCTCACTTTTGACCTGGGCCCTCGAAAATCTTCTATGTGCTCCGAGAGACAGTTTTCAGACTGGATCTACCAGTGTGATTCCGTAGCAACAGGCAGCAACCGACAGGCTCCCTACTAACTCTAGACAGTGATCTGCAAACAAGGAACCCCATCATTTCACTTATAAAATCTGTGTTTGTCAAAGCGTGTCCTGTGGAATCCAGCTGCTCGGATGGTTGCGGACATATTAGCACATGAACACGCACTCACATCTGTGGTCAGTACATTTGGGAGACTGAATTAAGAAAAATGGACGTGTTCCTTCACTTCAGAAATCCCAGAGTCTGTATTATGCTAAGATGCTTTGGGAGTTCTTAAGAGGGAACCTTAGAAACATCATTTGCAATGCTCATTTTATCCCATACTCATCTTCCCCACCCCCACTGCCCCTTATTTTTTTACAGACCCTCCTTGGAGACCCACATTCCATGAACCAGACTGCCAGGAGTTCAGATTTTTTTACAGCTGATTTACCCAATAGAGATTTGAAATGAGAATGAGTGACTTCTTTGAACTCACGTATCATGAATTCAAAGACAATAACAGTATCACACACTTAGCTAGCACCTGTGGAAAACCAGGGATGGTGGGGAATTGTATGACTAGAAATTTGCAAAAGACTAGAACCCTAACATCAAGAAACTGAACTCCTGGCAGGGTATTTTGTTCTAATATGATGTTATAATATGTCTTAGTAAGAATAAAGTTAATTAACTTTTGTAAATTAACTGGGAAATGTTTATTAAATGTTTATTAAAAGTGGGAAATGACTTGGTTGACATCAAGGTTTGTTTTATGGCAGTTTCCAGAGTACTTTGTCCTGAGGTGACTTCTTCCTACCAGATTAAAAGAGGCACCACCATCAAAGGACAAAGAGTTGAAGCAAGAAATAATATACAACCATTTCTTCTAAAATCTTTATGGCATAAAAGGATAAACTACCTAAATGTTCATTCAAATAATGTTAAACAATATTGATGAATTTGATATCCCATAATCAGTTTGATTTATTTTGATGTTAAAGAAATTGAATCAACTGAATTGAGTTTAGGTATTATATTGTAGAATGGCCAAAATTAACATTTTGGGTTGTTACAGGTTAATGTTTATAAAGACAAAATAATTACAGGCAAATTATTATATAAAAGGCCCTTGTAGAATTATTCACAGAAATCAAGCTAAGGAATAATACTACTCTCTCCATATTACCTCCTTCCAAAATACCATCAGTATTTTTCTAAATGGAGGCCTGCAAAGGCAAAAGCTGAGGATATTACTTTTATTTAGGGTTTTAGGATTTAAGAAATTAAATGATTATATAGCAGATTTATCTTTAAAAATATCTGTGACCTGTAACAGGAAAGATGTTTATAAGAGCCAAAAATTGGATACAGCCTAAATGTTTAAAACTGGAGGATCAGCTGTCCTGCCATCCTGCCTGCCTGCCTTAAACGTAGTCAAAAGCCGTCAAGGGGGCGAAAGCAAGGCAGGCGTCGGTGCGAGTGTGCGGAGGGCATTTACGCACTTTAGTGCAGGTGGTGGAGCCCACGCAAGACGCAGGGAGCGTCTGTGGATGGTGGTGGCAGCAGCTTGAAAGACTGGCAGGGTGTAGAGAGTTTCCACCCGAAGAGGTAGAGGAGGCGGCCAGTGCTGTTTCAGAGCCCAGTTGGGTGGGCATCTTGGTGAGGGTGGCAGCCCAGTGGCCTGGAACTTGGTGTTGGAGTATGCGTTGGGGGATCAGAGTGGGAGAGTGGAAGGAGAAGCAATGGGAGATGGCTGGTATTCGACTGACCTTCAGATAAGTAAGTGTACGGAGGATGGTGGGATCCACACTCCCCACTGTGGGAGAAAGGAGCTGCAAATACGAAAAGGGAACAAACTAGAATGTGCCTGTGGTGTTGGATTAGGATCGGAGGTGTTGGTGTGACCCCACGGATGGATGCATAGATGGACAGACACATAAAAGCGTGTATGTGTCCCTGTGTATATATACATCGTTTCCTAGCTCTGCTCATGGAGTGGCTGGGAGACTGACATCCCATAACATCAAGCAAGTAGTACCCAGATGTTGATTTGTAAAGTACCATTCTCCAGAAGAGAAGAAAAAGATTTTTTGGAGAAATAGCTGATTCTAGAGCTGGCCACAAGGAAAGTGCAAGAAAAGCCTGAAACATCTTGCTATAACAGAAAGTAAGAAACTTCCATGTTCGTATGATGAACACATACAAACATGGAAGCCACCTTGAAAAGGCTCTGACTGGCCAAATGTGGGAAAATCTGAAGGATCAAAATAAATAATGATTGTCATGATTGAAACCGTTTGGTGTAAATATTAATGATTGGATAAATGCAGAGCATAGAAAGCTTTTCCTTGCAGTGGAATAACAACCAATAAATGTAAAAGGAATACCAGACCAAGAGAGTCGCCATTTGGCAACAATCATAGTAATGATTAAAACAGTCCAGAAACATCCATGAATGCTAAAACTGGTGGATAAAAAGTTTAATGAGGAATAGGATATTTATATGGTCTCAACCTCCCCTCAAATATTTATTAATAACACAGGAATAAAATGATTTTAGAGTGAAGAAACCTATCAGACACCACTTAAGTAATCAAACACACCATAAAGGGATAAATTGAAATCGTGTTCCGTCTGAGACGATGCAGCGAGAAGTGCAAAGGATCACTTTTGTGGGATTTCTACCCAAAATGCAAAACCCAAATCTAATCATGATCATCAGACAAATCAAAGTTGAGGAACAACTTATAAAATAGCTGGCCTTTAAGTTTCAGAAGTGTCAAAGTCACGAAATTAAGGAAAAACCGAGGAAGTGTTCCAGAGAGAAGAATACTCCAGAGACAGGAGAAAGGGTGACTGGTGATTGGGGATTGGGTCCTTTTGCTCTAAAAGGACCTTTTTGGGAAAATTGGTGAAACACGGATGAGACCTGTGGATGAGATGGTGGCATGGTATCAATGTTAATTTTCTAGTTCGAATGGTTCTCTGTGGTCATGTAGGCAGCTGTCCTTGTTTCTGGGAAACACACACGGAAGTATTCAGGGTGATGGGACATCAACTGGTCAGGAAAAGCAAAGCTCTTTGCACTATTCTTGCAAGGATTTTGCAACTTTGAAAGTATTTCACATAAAAAATAGCATGTAAAAATATAATAGAGGATTAACTAAATAAGTTGATATATCCAAATAATAGAATTTATTTAATGGTGTTTTAGAAAACTATGCCATGACATGGAAGACGTTTATGACACATAATTAATTAAATATGCATGTTATAACTCTGTCTACAATAAAGACATTATATTATATATATTATATTATATATGTTTATGTATGTGTTCATATATATATGTATATATTCAAGAAAAAGATTGGAAGGATAAACACCAAAATGTTAAGTGAGAAGGACTTCAAGAACAAAATACTGAAAAAGGTCAATATGCAAGGAAGGTGTCCAAGAAGAGGAACTATAAAATGTGTCAAAGATTACAGAAGAAAGAGAGAAAAATGTTGCAGAAGCAAAGGAAACAGAATTTTTAGAAAGAGAGGGTTGTTAAAAATGTCAAATACCACAAAAAGGAAGCTAAGGAAACTGACATTTTAGATAGGACTTATTCCATGTCAGGAACTTGAAACATGTTATTTCATGTAATCTCTGTCCATCTAACTGATTGGTGTTTCACATTTAACATGTCCACAACAGAACTCCTCCTTCCCATCCCCCAAACCCCTCTCAGGAAACGGCGGGACCCTGTTCCTCCTCTTTCTTGTACCACATTGAATCCACCAGTAAGTCTTGTCTCTTCTACCTTCAGAACAAAAAGCTCACCAGTTCTTATCCCTTCCCTGTTGGGATATAGGTTAAGAGAAGTGAGAAGTT
>CAUYSK010091513.1:0-15403 GCA_963575035.1 Avahi laniger
AATTAATTTCTTTCTATTTTTTGGTAGAGACGGGGTCTCACTCTTGCTCAGGCTGGTCTCGAACTCCTGAGCTCAGAATGATCCGCCCACCTCGGCCTCCCAGAGAGCTAGGATTACAGGCGTGAGCCACCGCGCCCGGCCTGGCCACATACTCTTGAAGCCACAGCAGAGCAGGCAGGCATGGGGCCAGATGCGGTCTGCCACTTGCCTAGGAAGAAAATTACACAGTGATGAGCAAGGAGTACTTTCAAGTTTCCAGAGTAAAGGAGGGGCCTAGGAGGAGGATTTCAGGTTAGACAGGACACTTAGAAGCATTAATTACCATACATGACATTCAAAATGTTCTGTTTAACTACCTGCACACAGAGAGAACACCACAGCACGAAGGAAAGGAATGAACCGCACAAAGCTGGGCAGTGAATTAGATGTGAAATAGGAGCTACGAGCCCGGTCAAACATTTTTTTCTCCGTAGACCTGAAGTTGGAGGATCTTTGGTGTTGTTTCTCATGATTTGATATTCATTCACTGATTCAGCTGGTACTTAATGACTGCTTACCATAAGTATAGCACTTTGCTGGGGCTGAGAATGGGAGAAGAAAATCTCAAGAAGTTACTGACTTCTAGGAGCTTGCAAATTACGGGGTGTCCCAAAAGTCGCACATAGGGAAATAGGAAATTGTAGGTAAATGTACCTTTTATTTACAAAATATTCATTACAAAATTTTTCCTTTGTACACAGACTTTTCGGACACCCTGTAGTTGGCTTATTGTTTGGTGTTTAGTGGCAAAGGAGTAGACACAGTTGAATATCCACAATAGTCACATTTTCTTCTAAAACACCCTGGGAAAACAGAAAAAACAGGTTTGAAGGGAAGTTCCTATGAGCTGATCAATCTTTTTGCCCATAGAGTCTAATATCTAAACCTGATAAAAGTGGTTTTAATCTAGAGGCAAGGTCCCTTGGGCATCAAGGGATGGATTGCAACTGGTCTATGAACCATCTCCCTAAAATTATATGCAAAACAATGATTAGAAATATGTGTACTTTTTCTGGAAACAGGATCTATATTTTTTATCAGATTCTCAAAGAAGGTTAAGACCCAGAGCTATGAAGACACCTTGGCAGCATTAGGGCATCGGATCAGAGTTCTACTTAAGTTATTACTAAACCCCACATAGCCATATACTCAGTGGGTGAGTGTGTGTCCTTAAATGTTCATATGCTGACCAGCGGGTTCCTTCCCCTCATAACCCTTGGAAAGTCTCATGGAGCGCCCTGTAGTACAGGTTCTTAACCTGGGGTCAGTAAACTCTCTGACACTGTATGTAATCAATTCTGTATTTAAGAACATTGAGAGGGATGGGGAGGTCCAGACCCTTTATCAGGAACTCATCTTCCCCCCTCACCCTCACAAGAAAATTCAGAAGAGAAGGGCGTAATCTTAGTTCATAACACATAAGACGTGTGCATAAATCCATTCTAAGCATAAATTTGCCTGGATCTGGGACCCCTATTGTGGTATGTTCAGGTAAGTCTCAGAATTTGACAGCATAAAGATAAATGAGAAAAATTCCATGTCAGTTCCTTGCAGGGGTTCAGGACAGACCTTTATTCTAAATCTCAGCCCATCCTAAAGTCCTCCTTGCCAGACCTTGCTTAAATGCTTAGCTGATATCAGCTAGTCCGTTCTAGACTGTATTGAAATCCTGGAACTGCTCAGAAGTCTAAGAGAGTAAGCCACAAAAGTAGCTAGGGGTAACCAGCTTGGGGTTATCTGGGATCCAAAGACCAAGGGAGTCCATAAATGTGCATGAGAAGTCTGCACATTTCTGGAAATTGTATGCAAATATTGTATATGCATCCTTCTGAGGACAGCTTATATCAGATGGTCAAATCATGAGCCTAATCCTGCTACCCTCCCTAAAAAAGGTTGAGAACTCCAGACTTAGGATATAAATGGCTCCCCACTGGACCCAAGGTCCCACAAATAGGGGTTAGGTCCTGGGAAAACTCTGGCCAGGCAGTAAGGCTCCCTGCAGATGGGTCACTGACCTTTGTACGGGGTACAATGTTGAGTTCCAGTTTTTGGTCCACCAGGCTGGCCCCTGCCTCTGAGAGATAGCCCTGGTTGAGGACAAGGCAGTCACGGCCAAAGCAGCAGGGACAACATAGCTTCTGCAGCCACTTGGTCCACTTAGGATTAAGGTGCCCATATGGCTCTTCATTCTTGGGTTTGAAGACAGCAATGATCTTCTACACAGACAAAAGAAAAAGGGATATTACATGTGAGTTGATTAAAGTAGCCCACAGACCAAGTCAGCAGGAATCTAGAAGGAAGTGAGAGGGCAAAGGCAGACAATCCCTACTTATAGTCAGACACAAGCTTCTCCCCAGCTTGTAAGGCGAAGACACCAGCTCATGTGTGCAGCTAAGAGACCCACTGGTAGAAAGGACTGTGACCAGAGAAGATGCCAAGTCTCATTCTTCCTTGCTGCTTCACTCCTCTTCTCCATCTCTCCTCCGTCGCATAAGTACCTACCTCTAACTCTGTGCTTCGAACAAACAAGGTGAATGGATCTCTACATTTCTAGGAGCAAGATACAGAAGCTAACTTAGTGGCAGATCTTGAGTCACTGGCAGCAATCTTGTGCCAATACAGTGCTGCTCCCTGCCCTCTCAGAAAAGATGTAACGTCATACTGCTCATGTTGAGGGTTCTAAAGTAATCTTTTCCCAAAAAAGTGAGGAATTAACTTACCGTGAATCATATGTTATCTTTTTTTGAGTGTACTCCTGCCCCATTTATCCTACAGGACCTTTCTTCATATGGTATGCCAGAAATTTAAAACCATCAAACTCCAATTTCCAAAGTACAAACATGAATACTGTCGCTCTGCATCAATTATGTAAAGGCTCAAAAAATTATCAAGTGAAAGGAAATAAAGAAGATGCCACCAAGGCCAGTTAATTCTTTTTTTTTTTTTGGTACAGATGGCGTCTCACTATATTGCCCAAGCTGGTCTTGAACTCCTGGCCTCAAGCAATCCTCCCTCCTCGGCCTCCCAAAATTCTGGGATTATAGGCATGAGCTGCCATGCCCAGCCTCTTAAGTAATTCTTTTTTTTTTTTTTTAAGGCAGCGTCTCGCTCTTGCTCAGGCTGGTCTCTAACTCCTGAGCTCAAGGGATCCTCCCGCCTAGGCCTGCCAGAGTGCTAGGATTACAGGCGTGAGCCACCAGGCCCAGCCTCTTAAGTAATTCTGATAGGCAAGAGACCAGGACATAAGAGCCACAAAGATTAAATCCATCTTCTCTAGTGGACAGTAATTTAATCCTCAAAGGTCCTTGGAAATACGGGATGCCTAGAAACTATGGCCCTCCCTCCTGAATGTTTTCTTCCACAGGCCAGAGTCAGTCCTCTAAGGTTGTTTCACATTTTACTCCTTCCCTCTCCTCCCCAAACTGACAATTCAAAGGAAAAAAAGAAAATATGCTACCCAAGTGATTCATCTTCAAATCATATGACTCTCCTTCTCCCCTCACCTCACAGCCAATTCAAGCTAGTCTGGGTCATAAGACATTTTCCTGTGGGTGTCGCTTCCTGAATGGCAGGTCGCAGCGGACAACATATACTCATCTGCCTCCATTAAGTAAATACTCATATTAGGAACTGGTTAGGTCCATGTCTCTAACAATAATTGGTCACTCTTGAGGCCAGTTCCTTCAAGAAAGCCTTGCAAGGATTTCAGAGAGCAAAAGAAATACAGAACTCTCCTCCTCTCTCCAAAAACAACCAATTTATTCTTACAGACAAACTTACCTATTTACTGGCAAAAGCAAAATGCATATATAAATCTTCAGAATTACTTTCTTATTCAAAGCAGCAAGCCAGAGGCTTAAGTTAACAGGTATCATCTCTGTCTCTGCTCCCCTGGAAACCCAGTCTTTGAATAACAAAGCAGCAGTAGCAACAGGCTCACAACTCAGAATGACTGATGAGTCCACTGTAACTCTTTGGAACCCGGATAATAAAACCAAAGGGCTACTTGAAGCATGTTCCAGAACTCAACAGTCAGTTTAATTGAGGCACAAAGTAGAATTCAACAATCTGGTCCCACCAGACATGGTGGCTCAAACCTATAATCCCAGCACTTTGGGAGGCCAAGGCAGGAGGATCTTTTGATACCAGGAGTTCAAGACCAGCCTGGGCAACATAGTGAGACCCCATCTCTACAAAATCTAAAAATAAGAAAATTAGCTAGGTACAGTGGTGCATGCCTGTACTCCCAGGAGGCTTAGGTGGGAGGACTGCTTGAGCCCAGGAGTTCGAGGTTGCAGTGAACTATGATCATGCCACTGCACTCCAGCTCTGGGCGAGAGAGTGAGACCCTGTCTCAAAAAGAAAAAGAAAAAGAAAAAGAAAACAAAACCAAGCTAGTCCCCAGTGAAAGGGAGACCAAGACATTCCTACTACTAGTGGGGGCTGAAAAATATCAGGGCTGAGGCCAAGTGGTAAATATTCCCATTTAAAGAAAGCAGAACTTGAGGGCCAAGATTGCAGCCAAGTGTCATTTATAGACTGACCTCTCAAACTTCTCAATTTCCTTCCACCATAAGCAGAATCAGAAAGCATTTAATTGACTCTAAAAGCATTAGTAATTATGGTTATCTTGGTGGTATAGTTTCATCAAAGAATACTGTCTGTGCTGCAACTGTATAGTGGTTAGAAAAAAATAATAAAAAATAAATACTGTCTGGACCAGACAAATGAGGGAATGGCAGGATAACAAGAATGAAGGAAGAGAAGTGCATTCCAAAAGAATGAGAGACAAGTGCCTTTCAGGACTAAGTGCAGGCCTCAGGTCAACTGAATTCTGTTAACATTTGCTCAGGACCTAGTTTGTGCAAGACAGTGTGCAAGCACTGGGTGGCTTTTCTAGATAAAGACATATAACAGACTCTGCTCTAACTTCCAAAGCTAATGTTCACTTTTTATAATAAACTATGTTACTAATAATCAAGAATACTCTCCTCATTCATAGAAAACAAATTTTAAAACCATTCAAATTAGAAAGACACCCACCAGTATTTAGCTGAGAAAGAAAATGACTACTGCCTAATTTTTCTCACCATTCCCTCTCTTTAATAGACTTTCAATTCCTTTATTGTATCTAGGAGAAAGCTTCAGTTTAATGCCAGTATTTTAAAAAATACCTTTCCTTAACACTCACTTACTAATCCCCCCTTTTATCAAAGTGGGGAGTGAGGTATAGATAACTTAAGTAGCAGTAGTCCATGAAGCTGGGGATAAAAACAGAACCACATAAGGAAGCAAGGGGCCACTCGCTGGTTAGTGTCAGGACCCACATCCAATTACTGGAACATGGAACCCAGAGGGTTTCCTATGTCTATACAGCAGCAACAAGAAGGAAGGTATTATGCTATGCTAAAAGAGGCCCTTTTCTCCAGGAACCTAAAATAAATTTATTTATTTAATTAGTTAGTAGAGACAGGGTCTCACAATGTTGCCCCGGCTGGTCTTGAACTCTTGACCTCAAGCAATCCTCATGCCTTGGCCTCCCAAAATGCTAGGATTACAGCCATGAGCCACCACACGTGGTCCCTACAATTTAAAACAGGTCAAGCACACCACTCATATTGCACAGTGAAATATATAGAAGTGACCTTTTATAAAAGAGGGTTTTTTTTAAGTTTGGTAAATATGCAGTGGATGATTCTCAAAATTTTTGGTCTCAAGATCCCTTTAAACTCTTTTAAAACTGAAGTGTTAAAACTATTAATTTACTTAATAATAAAAAATCCATTGCATGTTAACATAAATGACCTATTTTTTATGAAAAATAACTATATTTTCAAAAAATATTTTAGGCCAGGTATAGTAGCTTGTGCCTGTAATCCCAGCTAGTCAGGAAGCTAAGGCAGGAGGACTGTTTGAGGCCAGAAGTTCAAGACCAGTAAACCTCTCCAATGTCTGACTTAATAGATGATAACTGTATTCTCACATCTTCCTTAGTATTCAACGTTTCCATATTACATATCATGTAGTCTCTGGAAATCTCCACCTTATAGTCATAAGGAAATGAGAATGAAAAGGGTAAATAAAGTCTTAGAATTATAATAAAATAGTTTTGACTTGTGACTCCAAAGAAGGAACTCCTAGGGGTTTCTGGGCCACACTCTTAAGAATTGCTGTATTCTACAACAGAAGTTGGAGGGAAACAGCAGTCCTTGATTTAGCCATTTAGGTAGAAAGGCCTTTTTACATGTCGACTCTTACAAAAGGGAGCAAGATGGGCTACTCCAAATATATAAAACCCCAAAAGAGGATGGGATCCAAATACATAGGATGTAGTGAAGCAGATTTAGCCCGTATTTATTTTCCCACCCCACCGCCATCCTTCCCACCTGCCTCACCCATTACAACCTGTGGCCTGGAACAGCTCCCTGTAAGAAATGGCAGATGGGCCAGGCGCGGTGGCTCACGCCTGTAATCCTAGCACTCTGAGAGGCCAAGACAGGAGGATTGTTTGAGCTCAGGAGTTCGAGACCAGCCTGAGCAAGAGCGAGACCCCGTCTCTACTAAAAGTAGAAAGAAATTAATCGGACAACTAAAAATATATAGAAAAAATTAGCCGGGCATGGTGGCGCATGCCTGTAGTCCCAGCTACTTGGGAGGCTGAGGCAGGAGGAGGACTTGAGCCCAGGAGTTTGAGGTTGCCGTGAGCTAGGCTGATGCCACGGCACTCACTCTAGGCAGGGCAACAAAGCAAGACTCTGTCTCAAAAAAAAAAAAAAAAAAAAAAAAAAACAATTGTATATTTTAAAAATGGGAAAAAATACCATCTTATGACAAAATCTTGCTGGATAAAGTATTTTTAAAAGGTTGAAAATCACTGATATGAGGCCAAATTCCTAGAACGTATGGACAATGTAATTGGTATTTTGATGCAAATACCAACTAGCATTATCTAATGAGTTACTCCTCTCAATGGTTATGAAAGTATCTTCTCAAAATTATACTACATTTGCCAGGCATGGTGACTCATACAACTTGGGAGGCTGAGGCACGAGGATGGCTTGAGGCCAGGAGTCTGAGACCGGCCTGGGCAACATAGCAAGACCCTTTCTCTAAAAAAGTAAAAATAAGAAAAATTAGTCAGGCATTCACCTGTAGTTCCAGCTACTTAGGAGGCTGAGGCAGGGGGATCACATGAGCCCAGGAGTTCGAGGCTGCAGTGAGCTATGATCATGCCACTGTACTCCAGCATGGGCTATGAAGCAAGACCCTATCTAAAAAAAAAACTATAATACTCTTCCCTTATTCAATACCATGTATCTAAGAAAGCCTAATCCAGAGGTCAGTAGGTATATAAATTAAAAACAAAAATCTCTGAGGTCCCAATAAGCACCAGGAACTATGCCAGGGGCTTTCATGTGTGACATCTCATTTAATCCTCTTAAACTAGTAAGTCACATGCTGTTCTATGGTTCTTAGCAATATGAACATCTAGTATTACTCTAAACAAAAGAGAAAATGCCTGCAAATTCTGTAATTGAGTGAGCACAAGACCTGAAGCACAAGGATGTAAGTGAGGAGGGGAAATGGGAACATTCTTTACCATGACTAGCATTTTCTGTCTTGCTGTTCCAGGTCCCCACTGAGGTAGAAATCCTTCTAAACAGGGAAATGGAATCAGGGTTATTGTCTTCAAAAATCTTTCAGACTAAGTTCCAAAAGCAGCTGTTGCAGAAACTGCTGGGTCTCCCAATCTCTGTTCCCCCTTCTTCCCTGGACATAAGACCCCTAATTTTTAGCTACGCAAAAGAAAGCCTAGAGTTCCCAGCTACTACTGCAGCTTAGTTCTAGACAATGCGATATAAGCAGAAGAGTCTGGTGCAACTTCTAGGAAATGCCTTCAAGGGTGGGGGCATATTCTCCTTCTCCCTTTCCTTCTGCCAACCAGCTGCAAAGCAGACAGATGCTGCAGCCTGAGTAGCTATTCTGGATCACAAAGTGGCAGCCACACACTAAGGATAGCTAATCGGCAGGATGGAAGGAGCGTACATGCCCAATAAAGTGAAATGCCTTGCCAGCCCCTAGCAGCCTATAGACTTCTTTTTACCTGAGAGATAAAGAAACCTTTTTTCAAGTCATTATTATCTTAAAATATCTGTCACACATAGCCAAATTCAATACTAACCAATAAGCAGCTGAAAAGAGAAACCAGAAATTCAGATGACTGACTAACTCTGAGGCAGCAGAGCATGGTGGTTAGAAGCGTATGCTCCAGAGCCAATCTGCCTGGGTCCAATCCTGCCTCTACCACTTACTAGCTGTGAGACCTCGAGAAAATTACTTACACTCTGTGCGCCTCAGTGTTCTCACCTGTGGAGATAATAATAGTACCCACCTCGGAGGGTGGTTATGAGGATTAAGTGAATTATTATTTGTAAAGCACTTAAAACAGTACCTGCCATATATAAAGTGCTATGAAAATATTTGTTAACTAAAATAAATACATTTGGAGCAAAGCCAAAGATGACAATTCCAAAGTCAGTCTGTGGGCCAGTCTAACCCACCACAGCACTTAGGAAGTGGTCCTGTGTTCTAAACAATATTTTCCTCAATGGAAGCAGGCTGGGTCCATTAATTTAAGTTTTGTCAGGGTATCTATGTTTTGACTTTCCCTCCAAGAAAAGATAGTGGCCTGGAATCCTAAAATCACCAAGAAACATACCACCTATGATCTGTCATTCTCTGTGGCCTGTGTACTGTAATGGTAGTACTTTACCTGGCAGATAGAGTGGAGAGATCATATTACTCCCACTTGTCAAAGCACCAGATCACTTCTCAGTTGGCCTAACACACTTCCAACAGAGCTGTAACAGTCATGAAAGAAAAACAAAAATCTTCCTCCTTCTCCAGTACCTACCTATCAATGATAATCTTAGCCCCTTCTTGCATGAGCCAGCCAACAAGCTAAAAAAACACCAAAAAACAAAAACAACTCATATCTTAGGTCTCATTCTGTTCCCAAATAAAAAAACAAAAGCATCTTGTAAACATTTAGACCACAGGGTACTCATCTCTCACTGCTTCTAAAAATGACGGTTCCCATTTGAGCTTTCAAGCTCCCTAAGAGACTTGGAAAGACTTATTACTTTCAAAGCTTTTTCCAACTCAGTTTATGTAAACTGAGTTGATGGTAGAACTGCTCTTCGGTTCTCTTTTTTTTTTTTTTTGAGACAAGAGTCTCACTCTCTTGCCTCGGCTAGAGTGCTGTGGCGTCAGCCTAGCTCACGGCAACCTCAAACTCCTGGGCTCAAGCGATCCTCCTGCCTCAGCCTCCTGGGTAGCTAGGACTACAGGCACACGCCACTATGCCTGGCTAACTTTTTCTATTTTTTTTTTTTGTTGTTGTTGTCTGGCTAATTTCTTTCTATTTATAGTAGAGACAGGGTCTCACTCTTGCTCAGGCTGGCCTTGAACTCCTGAACTCAAGCAATCCTCTCTCCTCGGCCTCCCAGAGTGCTAGGATTACAGGTGTGAGCCACCGTGCCCAGTCCTGCTATTTGGTTCTTGATGATAATTCAGGGACAACTCAAACTCTGGGTGAATAACGAGTCATTCAATGAACCGAACCAAAAGCTACAAGTCACAGCCCATCCTGGCCACTCAGAACTCCTATCAAAACAGCACACTGCCCGTCTAAAGAGATGACACAGGAGAGATGCAGGGAAAATTCGAGGAAACTTTGACATCCGTCATTTTAATAAGTGTAATAATAATACATTTTTCCAATGAACGATTCTGGCACATCTGAAAACTTAAGACAGGGATAACTTGATATTTCTTGTCCCTCTGTTCTTCCAACGATACCTCTGGTTTGATCTGAGTCAAATGCTACGAACTCTTCCACAGTTCTCAAAAGGATAAAGACCACTTCTCAGCTGACCTGGTCACTCCATGTCCCATCTCATCCCATCATCAACCCCTTTTTACACACGCATGGGACAAAATAAAGGTCAGCAAACACGCTGCCTTAGCTGAAAAGCAAAATGCTGATAGCCTTGGGAGAGAAATGAAAGCAAAAAGTAGCTGACAGTCTCATCTTTCTAAAACTCCACATTCTAAACTGAGGAACCATCGACAAAGATTTGAACCTTTTCCCAGAAGTGAGCAATACCAGGACAGATGAAACTGGTGAGGCCTCCCACTCTATTATTATCGTCTGTCGGTAAGAGCGCTGAGACGGTGGCAGGAGAAACCCCCTACAACACAGAAGGCTGGAACTGAATCCTCAGAGTCCCTGATGGGTCGGTCACCCACTCTCCTCAATGAACAGCGGCACATTGCTTTGGTCCAAAAAGAGGGAACAGGCCCAAAGCCCGACAAACTGGTTTGGTCCAAAAACAGAGAACAAGCCTAAAGGTCAATGGCCGAAAAGTAGTCCCAGTAGTTTAAGGCTAAGTAAGCTACTAGAAAGCTGCATCTCCTCGCGCTTCTCTGTCCAGGCAGATTGCCCCACCACACAGCTGGGCCCCTGGCCTGTATCTGGTCAATTTCCTCTTTTCATTTTCCGCTCACTCCTACCCCACCAAATGGGTTCTGATTTATTTCGTCATTCCGCAGAGCTTCCCCATCTCCAGTCCTCACTGGCATCCCAAAATCCTGCCAGGGCTCACTGTGAAGTTTTCTCCCTTTTGCAGCCTTTCAAGCCTCCCTTCTCCCTCTGGCTGTGCGAAGCCCAAAACTCCCAGAGCCCCACCTGCCCCAAGCCCGCGGCTGCGGTCCCCACCCCCGCTCTCACCCCCTGAAGGTCCTTGACGAAGTAGCTTCCGCTGGAGCCCTGGTAGATGCGCTCCGGGAAGATGCAGCGCTCGATGGCCACCTCGGCCTGCCGCACCATCGCCTCGAACTCGGGGTCCTCCGGGAACTCGTTCCGCTCGCGGTGGGCCTGCGCGGCATGCGCCGCCGCCGCGGCCTGGGCGGCCAGGGCTTGGGCCTGCGCCGCCACGGTTTGGGTCTGGCCTTGGGCCGCCGCGCCCCGGGCCCGATCCAGCAGTGGCTGCCGCTCCCGGTCGTGGCCGGGCGAGCCCGGCGGAGAGGGGCCGGAGCCGGCCGCCGCCGCCACTCGGACCGCGCCCCCAGGCACCTGCGGAAAGTGAGCTCCCGAGCCCGACGGGAAGGTGAAGTCCCGGGCTAGGGTCCGCTCGGGGGACACTAGTGGGCTCGTCTCGTCCATCCCTCTGGCAGCCGGCTCCGGAACCCGGCGCGCTCCACACCGCCGAGCTCGCGGCCGCGACCAATCCCCGACACCTCCCCGCCCCCGCCCGGCCAACCCGATCGCGCCGCCTCCTTGGCTCCGCCCCCACCCTGCCCTGTTTACTTGGCGACGAGTAGGCACGGCCCCTCGCGCGCGGACGGCAGCCAATCAGAACCTGCGCCTACGCCATCGCGGCCTCCGCATTTTCCTCCCCGTCACCTTCTGTGAAGATTGCGCATGCTCCAGGGGCCAACCCCTCCCCGCCCACCCCACCTCTCGGGTCAGACACGCCCTCTGCCCCCTGCCATGCCAGCCCCGCACTTGGCTTCCAGTTGGCTGAGCGGTTTTTGGGCGCTTTCAAATCCGCCAGCTTCCTGTCAGTCACTTATTGAGTGTTCATTCTGAGCCCGTGGTGAGACTGGAGAAATCTCATTTTTGTATCCGCTTCATTCAGTCATGCACGCATTCATTAACTGAGCACCTACTGTGTTCTAAGTGCTGGGGAGACAGCAATGAAGTAAAGGAAAACAAACGAAAACAAAAAAAAAAACCCTGCTCTGCTTCAGTGAAATTCCAGCCCTTGTCAACCTAAAAGGAGGAAACTGAGGCAAAATTAAGTGAAGTAGAGAGTTTATTTGGGCCAAGCTTGAGGATTGGAACCCAGAAGCATAGATTCAGGTTGCCCTGAATGTACACTCTGATGATCAGCAGTTACAAGTGGATTTTTAAGGAAAAGAAAAGGCAGCTCCTAAATTATTTACCAAGAATTTACATTAAAATAACAAGCTATCGGCTGGGCAGAGTGGCTTACACCTGTAATTCCAGCCCTTTGGGAGGTGGAGGTGGAAGGATCACCTGGGGCCAGGAGTTCTAGCCCAGCCTGGGAAACTTAGTGAGACTGCTTCTCTACAGAAAATTGAAAAATTAGCCCAGCATGGTGGTGCAGGCTTGTAGTCCCAGCTACTAGAAAAGCTGAAGTAGAAGGCTCACTTGAGCCCAGGAGTTGGAAGCTGCAGTGAGCTGTATGCCACTGCCCTCTAGCCTGGGCAATGGAGATGGAGCAAGACCCTGTCTCTAAAAAAATAAATATGTAAAATAAGCTGTCGATCGGCTATACATTGTTCTTTGTATCACAGATTCCAGGAATGTGAAGATAATGGGTGAAGTAGCTAGTCTGGAACAAAATGTCTTTACACAATTACCCCCAGAGTTTTTAGGTACTCCTAAAAAAAATAAGAAAAACAGTTGCCCCCCGGGAATGGACATGGGAGGCTGGGATGAAGTCCAACACTCAAATCTCTCTGGGCCTGATGAATTTTGCACGCCCCACATTGCTCAGACTGCTCTGAGCTATTACACTGTGCCTGGCCCAACTGCTCAATGCTTATATGTTAATCGAGGAAAGTTATGGTCCTATGAGACTAAAAAGTTCTTACCATGAGGTAAGAGTCCATCACTGCTTTAGTCACCACTGTAAAACCTCAGTGTCTAGACAGAGTAGGGGCTCAGTACATTGCTATTAGTGGAAAAGGGAGGACTGTATCTTCCTTCCCTCAGAGGCGCACGGCTCTCTGAGGCAGTAGAAGTAAAGCAGCCGAGAAAGGGAGCTGAAAACTCCATAACAGTTCACCTACTGGGGCAGGCTAGAGAGTCCAGCGAAGGCTTTAAGTGGGGCATGTGCTATGAGCTAAGCCTTAAAGGAAGAGTGTAATTAGATCATTGGAAAAGAGAAGAGGAAAAAAAATGATCCAGAAAAAAAGGAAAAGCCTGAGGAAAAGAAGAGGAAGGCGAAAGCATACAGGGAACTGACAGAGCCCTGCCGATTCGCGGGGAAGCAAGGTTAAATTGGGTTACCAAAGCCTCATAAGCGGAACAGAGAGCTCTCCTGGCATGCACAGGGCCACAGGGAGTCTGAGAGAACAGTTCCTGAGCAGGGAAGTGATTTAGAGTAGACTAACTCCCAGGCACCTGAAGTAATGCTGAAATGAGTATGGGTGGCATGGAAAAGAGGATGCCTAGTTAGTTGGAGCATAGCTCTCTCTGGGTATTATAACCCCATCCGACCAATCTGGCTCAACTTTTGTATAACAAAGTTGTGAGTTGTTTTTCATTTGCCGTGGACCCCCAGCTTGAAGGTCAGGTAACCTAAGCGTGCCCAGATGAACCAAGGGTGCAACCATAGGCAGAACCTAAGTGCTCCAATGGAGAAGCGGGGACTGAATTAAGAAGTGGACACTGCCTGGTGGGTTCCAGGATCCAATTAGATTGAGCCTTGGTGTCACCCCATGGCGGGATCCAGTCAGACTATGTTTCCTGGCATCACTCCATTGCAAGAATCTATCAAATCACGCCTCATTATCCCGTGACTATAAAACCAGCCCAACCCCCTTGTTTGGGGACATACTGCTTTGGGAACTCTATCCCTAGTATAGTCCTTATTTGTGCCAAGTAATAAAAATACTCCTTGAAATAACCAACTTGGCTGTGTCTATGGACTTGTTATCCGCCAAGTGAACGAACCCGTCTGTTTGGGAGGTAACAGTATCCAAGGTGGATTGGTTCCAGTACCCCTCATGAATACCAAAATCTCCCATGCTTGAGTCCCTTATATAGATGGTGTAGTATTTGCACATATGGAAGAAAATAAAATCCTAAGTCCCCGTACCACGCACAAGCTAAACAGACCCCTCTTGGCCAAGGAGATCCCAGGCAAACTTTTAAAACCTGAGTTTCCTGGCCATGACGAGATAGGAGGTGGTTGGTCATGCCTAAGTACACCTCCTTCCTCACTAACCGTCACCAGACCTTTTTTCCTAAGAGTTAAAACAGAAACCAACCTTGGAAACCAAAGAACAGGAGACTCCTCCACTGATTTCAACAAACAGTCTGACACCATGACCAGACTCCCCACCCTTTTCATGATTTGGACATGACAGCTGACCAGTTTTCAAAGCATTCCTTCTTTATAAATTGACCATGGAGTGGTTCTGATCAGTTTATGGAGGCTACGCACAAAGTCACCTTTTGACATATAGGGACTAATTTTGTTGCATTTTAATGTCTCCTCCCCAAAGTAAACATGGGACGTATGTAACATATATGTTTGCTTACCAAACACGTGTGTGACACCCCTCCTTCATGAATATCCATGATTCCTATAACCTGTTAAATATGTATACATAGCCGACCCATTTAATATAAAACTCCTATCCCATCCCTGGCCTGCTTTCATTTTTCGGCCAAAGGCTCCCCTTCCCAACCTGCAGTTTGTAATCTATCATAAGAAATAAAGTTCTTGGCCAGGCATGGTGGCCCATGCCTGTAATCCCAGCGCTTTGAGAGACCAAGGGGAGAGGATTGCTTGAGGTCAGGAGATCGAGACCAGCCTGGCTAACATAGCAAGACCCTGTCGCTACAAAAAAAATAGTCGAGTGTGGTGGTGCATGTCTTTAGTCCCAGCTACTCAGGAGGCTGAGGCAGGAGAATTGCTTGAGTCCAGGAGTTTGAGGTTGCACTGAGCTGTGATGATACCACTGAACTCTAGGCCAGGCGACAGAGCAAGACTCTGTCTCAAAAAAAAAAAAATTCCACTGTAACTGCTGCTAATCAGAGTGTATATTCAGGAAAACTTGATCGATGGCTTACAGTCCTCAAGCTTGGCCCAAATAAACTCTCTACTTGTATTAATTTTGCCTCAGCTTCTTCCTTTTAGCTCAACATAATTAAAATTTATGCTCACACTACCTTCTGAAATGTAGAATTCTCAGGCATGGGCTTGAGAATCAGAAACGTTTGAGTTTGAATCCCATCTCCACGATGATTAGTTATTTTAGCCAAGTTCCTTAATCTCTCTAAGCCTCAGTTTCCTCATCTATAAAAAGGGAATAATCAGCCGGGCGCGGTGGCTCATGCCTGAAATCCTAGCTCTCTGGGAGGCCGAGGCAGGCGGATTGTTTGAGCTCAGGAGTTCGAAAACAGCCTGAGCAAGAGCGAGACCCTGTCTCTACTAAAATTAGAAAGAAATTAATTGGACAACTAAAAATATATAGAAAAAATTAGCCGGGCATGGTGGTGCATGCCTGTAGTCCCAGCTATTCAGGAGGCTGAGGCAGGAGG
>CAUYSK010091517.1:0-10844 GCA_963575035.1 Avahi laniger
CTGTCAGGTACAATGTACATTATTCTGGTGACAGGCACACTAAAAGCCCTGACTTCAGCATTGTACAATTTATCCATGTAACAAAAACACTTGTCTCCCATCTGAGTACTAGCCAGGCCTGGCCCTGTTCAGCTTCCAAGAGCAGATGAGGTCAGGCACGCTCAGGGTAGCTTAGACATCTGCACTTAGATGTTTATAGCAGCATAATTCATAATTGCAAAGATGTGGAAACAATCCAAGTGCCCATCAACACACGAGTGGAGTAATAAAATGTGATATATGTATACCGTGGAATACTACTCAACTACAAAAAACAAGGGTAATCTAGCACCTCTTATATTATCCTGGATAGAGACTGAGCCCATCCTTCGAAATGAGGTATCACAAGCATGGAAAAACATGGACCATATGTACTCACAATCACATTGGTACTAACTGACCAACACTAAGGTGTTCACATGGTAGTAACCCTCGCTGGGTGCCACTCAGGTGTGGGGGGTTGTGGAGGGTAAATCCACAACTAATTGAAGCTGAGCACACTGTATGGGGGAGGGACACGCTTGTAGCCCTGGCTTAGGCAAGGCAAACACATTACATGCAACCAAAATGCTTGTACCCCCATAATATCCTGAATAAAAAAAAAAGAACACTCGTGCCACCTAATACTTTGAAATAAAAATTACAAAAAAGAAAGAATTGGACCCTGTCTAAAACATTTCTATATCCCTAAAAACTGGAGGGTGGATGACCTCCCTCTATCTCTGCTACAAACCCAAGAAAACCCACAATGTTTATGGAAATGATCTTAAGTACAGGGTGCCCCAAAAGTCTCAGTACAAAGGAAATATTTTGTAATGAATATTTTGTAAATAAAGGTACATTTCGCTACAATTTCTCATTTTCCCTATGCCTAGTGACTTTTGGGACACCCTGTAGAAATTTTTAATGAAGGATTTTAATGAAGAATTAGAAATGCCACATACTATGTTAGAAAGAGCTCCAATTCCAAACACATAAATTACTTCTACTATTAATAAATAGAAGGCATAATGTATACTACACACTCTAAGTGCTTTATAATCTTTATCCAATTTAGTTCTCAATGAAGAGTAACAAATTAGCTATTAGTTGGCCCCATTTTATAGGTGAAAATACTGAGGCTTGGAGAGGTTAATTTGCTCTAGGTCACGCAACAAGCAAGTGGCAGAGCCACAATTCAACCCAAAATGTCTGGATACCAGCACTCACAGTCGTAACCGTGAGAAGCTGTGGCTCGGTGATGAATTAGTCTGTATGTATTCCTTAGTGCCTCAATTTCCTTGCGAATGCACGGGAAATCATGCCATGTCTGCCTTGCAGGGCTGCTGTGCTGATGGATTGAGGTCAGGTATTTGAGGAAATATGTATGTAACTATCTAAAATGAGAGTGCTTTGTAAGCAGGGAGCTTACACATATTTAATTATTGTTATCAGGCTATATTACTAGCTACTGTGTCATCCTGGGAAAACCCCTTAGCATCTCTGGCCTCAAGTTCTTCACCTTGGAATTGAGAGTTTTGGACTGGAAGATCCCAAGTTCTTCCCAGCTCAGATCACCCCAGATCAGTAAAAAGTTGCAATCCTGATATCATGATAGGACCACAGGGAAGTAGGAAATTGATCTACATGGCAAAGTAGAGTCTGATATCAGCAGGGACAAAAACTCCATGACAACCACGACACCAGAGAGCAAGAACTTGGCATATTTTCTCCCTCTTAATTGGCCTTTCTCCTTTCATCTTTGCTCTCAGTGGTGTATTTAAGAGGCCACGTCTTGCTGTGAGTGGACAGTCAGTTCTGTGGCCAAACACACCCATCTCGGAGTGCAGTATGCCCACCTGGAAAATTCTTTTGGAAAAGAAATAACCAATTTCAATCCTTTGGCAAGAACTCTGTCTTCTTGGAGTATCCGGGTCAAGGTCACAGGACAAGACTTAGAACGCTGAATTCTGTGCTATCCCAATATCTGTGTGACTCTTCCAGGAGGACCCGCGTGGAACAGGTTTATAGCTCTCAGTCTCTCCCGTTCTTCAACTCTGCCCTCTCCCTCGTTTCCACACTCTACACTTACAGTGCTTCAGTGGATTCTCTTTCTCCTTACTCAAGTTCTCGGACCTTCCATAAAAAGAATAACTACAAACATAAAATTTCAGGTATTACTTTGGGGTGAGGGATGGGTATTGAATTATTAAGGATGTGATCTTGAACTCTGTTACTTTCTGTTTTCTTTAACCTGTAAAATGGAGATAATAGAATCATCTATAGGGAAATGAGACAATGTCTATAAAGCCTGAAAGATCGTAAAAGTTAATAATTTAGAGCTGAATCATAAATAATAATTTACTGAGCTTCAAGGGAATTTCCTAATATCAAAACCTGCTTGCATATGTTTGACAAATTTCTCCACCCCAAGGACATTTTGATTTAATTTTTGTCCTCAGGATTCTGTTTTTGAAATATTAATAATTAATTTGATTCCATTTAAATGCATAGCTTTGATTCATGACTTTTGAAGTAGCAAGAGACAAACTGAGCCCTAATGGTATGAGAGGATACTCATGTACAATTCTATTAGGCCTTTGAAATACTTCAAATAGCTGCTATCCAGTGTCATCTGTGGAGATCCTGGGATCTGGGACACTAGCCTGAACAACACAGATATCAGAGATGCCCACTCCAAGCCCAGGTAGTGTTGTTGTAAATGTTCCTGTTAATCTTCTTTTACTTACATTGCTCTTTATTTAGCAACGTTTCTGGCTTTACCTAATTTTTACTCTGCACAACTTTGCAAACTGACCATGTCCTTATTAAATAAAAATTGGAAAGGGGTTTGATCAGCCACATTCATCTGGTAAAATCCCCAACCAATATGTACATCAAACACCTTTCTTCTTCAAATTGTCTTGGGAGATGATGAGCAAAAAATTAATCAAAGAGTGAATGTATCCAGAATTTTTTCTCTTTTCCTCTAGCTTACTGAATTTTAACAAGATAAATTTTCAGGATAAGTGTTATTATGAATAAGGACAACAATCCAAAATTCCCCATTCTTTTCTGGGGTTTGGCAGGGGGCTACATAGAACACATTTAATTATGACTGCCTGTGTCACCAGAATGTAATAGAAGAAGTAAAGAATTTTAGTACAACTGATTGATCAACAATTTGCCTTATTTTCACTGAATTGACCACTTACATTGGTGTTTGGGGAATATTATCTGTGAGATCTTATATTTTCAAAATATTTTCATTAAATCTAACTCACTTTGGATAAAATATCTGAGAAATTCTATTGGCAGCACTAAGAGAGTAAACAGACAGATTTCCAAGTTTTTAAAACCATCATGGAAATAAAACAAACATAAGATATTCTTAGTTTGACATCCAAAGCTGAGTGAAAGAACCATTTATCAGTGTATTAAACACAAATTTGCTGAGTTATGCAAATATTAGCATACACGATACTTAGCATTACATAGGAGAACGTCTCCAAGAGTGCACGTCCTGGACACAGTCAGCGCTGTCCACGCGAGGGTACTGGTGACAGTGGGACATAAAAAGCAGCATCAGGAACGTACAATCCTGATGTACGTTCCTGACGTGGGTGGGAGAAAACACAATAATACAAGGGAGAAATAAATACAATCGTTTATTAACAATGCTCTTGAGTCTAGCTTAGAGATCACCTACTTTAGGAAATAAATTTCGTAAGAGCTCCTTGATACGTCAGTATTCGTTCGTTCTTTATTCCCTTTTGCCGAGAAAAGCGATGATGGGAATGGTAATTGCTAACATTTATTGAGCCTTTTCTGTTTTAAGCCCTTTATGCTATTCGATCCCAACAGCAACCTGTGAGGTGGTAACTACGATAAGTTTCACTTACAGATGAGGCAACCGAGGCACGAAGAGTTTAATGCCTTGTTGAACATCACAGAGCCAGCAAGTAAAATTCAGGAAGGTCTATTCTTTCTGCGACTCTGCTTCTCTCTCTCTCTCTCTCTCTCTCCTTGTACTCTCTTTCGCTGTCTCTCCTCCTCCTCCCACCTCCCACGCTATAATGCTATTAAGGATTTATTTACCTAATGACTTTTTATGATAAATATAGGAGTCGTAGAGAATTAAGAAAATACAGATAAATATAAAGAAGAAAATCAAAATTATACCACCCATTACTTTGAACATTTGGCATTTTAAATGGTTCACATGTGGGGTGTGAGTGTGAGTGTGTGAGTGTGTGTGTGTGTGAGAGAGAGAGAAAGAGAGAGAGAGAGAGAGCCCATGAGCACAAGAGAGGTTATATAAATTCTATTCCTCCAGAAAAGTAACCATTGTTTGTATTCAGTAGTGTACATGCACACCTGTTCCTTATTGATTTATATCTTTTATATTAAAAGAATAACCATTTTTTATGTTTTGCCACTATTTTCCCCAGCTCATCTATTGTATTTCAAATGTGTTTTATGTAAGTGGCTTTTCCTTCCATAACCAGGTTTTAAATTGTTTTCTCCTATTTTTCTCCCACAGCCTCTGTTTTGGTGTTATGTTTCAGAAATATCTTTTCCATTCTAAGATTACATAAACACTCAAATACTTTTTTACCCACAGTGAGTCAAGTCTCACAGACCATTAATGCAAGAGTTTGTTCTTTCTCTATCAACTTAATATACTAATTTTATCATATATAAAATTCTTACCAATACTTGTATTTGTTCATGAAATTTTTATTTGTTATTTTGATACATGTCTGTTATTACAAGAATAATGAATTATCAATGGTTATAACACTTTTTAATATCTGAAAGTTCAAGCCTTTTCTAATTATTTATCTTTTTCAAAATTTTCTTGGCTATTGTTATTGGTTTATTCTTTCATTTCAAGGAGGACAGTGTGATCATGGAGCAGAGCTGGCAGGTGTTATCTATTATGAATCTGTTAGTGAGGTCTAATTTGCTTGTTGCATCTACAAAAAAAAAAGAAGAAGAATGATGCCTCTGTAGTATTGGAGAATTAAAATATTTACTTCCACCTTTTTTCTAGATTAAGACTCGTTGTAGATTGATGCTGGTTGTCCTTTGGCCCAATGTGCCCAAAGTCAATCAAACTAAATAAAAAATGATTTATGTAGCTTATATTTTCATGGGCCTAAGTGGTTTGACCTGCATGGACCCTAGGTCTAAAGCTACACCTGCTGAGAGGCAATGATGCCTGCTGTCTATAGGGCTGATGAGATATCAGAAATTTCCTCAAATTAACCCGTAAATATCTGACACCCTTCACATTCCTGCCCACAGGTATAGGTGTCATTCATGACTATTTGTAAGCAATCGATCATAATAATAGCTAACATCTATTGAACAAGTACTATGTGCCTAATTGTGCCTAAATGTGTTAGCATTTACATGAATTTCCTCTTATAACCCTCCCAGTAACCTTACAGTTTAGGGTCTTTTATTCTCCTCACTTTGCTAAGAGTGAATCAAGCTTAATGTATTTATGTCACTGGTACAAATTAAAGCAAGAGGATATCAGAATTAAAACTCCAAAGTCTGAACCCCTAACCGCATTATTATGCTATTTTCCAAGAAACAAAATACTCTAAACTTGAAATGATAGTTTGGGCCAAGAGTGAGCTGTACCAGCCTTTTTTGAGAATGCTTACACGAAGGCTTTCCTAAGAAGCACACATGCTCTGCTCCACCAAAATATTTTCAAAATTTATATTATTTCCCAGGCCAGTTTGGAGTAGTCATATTAAATACATCCGTTAATAAGTTTGAGAAATTATTATAAACTGGGTAAATAATTTTTCTTAAGAGTAAAAGAAGAAATCTTAAAAATCTACTTAGATAACAATCCAAAACAGAAGGATTATTTCAAGTTTATTTTGGAAAGATGTCATCCGTGTGTGCTTTCATGATTATATAGCAGCAGTTATATAATGAATTATAGGAGGTCTTTTAAAAACCTTTTATTTTAACAATGATTTCTACCTTGGATGTAATAATCTCAGCATTTCTGTGGCACTTTTTTTAAAAGTTGCCAGTCAACTTTTTAAATATCTTTGTTAATTTTCATGAGACTCCATAAATTAATTGAGAACCTGAAGCACTGAGCAGGTAAACGTTGAAAATTCAAGAAGAAAAGCTGAGGTCTTTCCACCAGAAGGACGGTGAAGCATTTCTCCTTTTCCAGTGCTCACAATAGACATATATAAAAAAGGTAATGCTATTATTTCTCCCGAGTCAGCAATGCATTATCTTGTCTCCTTTCTGATTTTAGGAGCACAGAGCCAATGATTGTGGCAGGAAATCTTACAGAGGTCACCCACTTTGTCCTGCTGGGATTCTCAGATTTTCCCAGAATCATAGCAGTGCTCTTTGTCATATTCCTGGTGTTCTACCTTAATTCTCTGACCTGGAACCTATGCCTCATTATTTTAATAAGGATGGATTCCCACCTCCATACACCCATGTATTTCTTCCTCAGCAATCTGTCCTTCATGGATGTCTGCTATGTCAGCTCCACAGTCCCCAAGATGCTCTCCAACTTCTTCCAGGAGCAGCAAACTATCACCTTTGCAGGCTGCATTGTGCAATACTTTGTCTTTTCGACGATGGGACTGAGTGAGTCTTATCTCATGACGGCCATGGCCTATGACCGCTACGCTGCCATCTGTAACCCCCTGCTCTATTCATCAATCATGTCACCCAGCCTCTGTGTTCAGATGGTGCTGGGATCCTACGTGGCCGGGCTCACTGCTTCTTTAGCCCAAATTGGTGCTTTGCTTCAGCTCCACTTCTGTGGGCCTAATGTCATCAGCCACTTCTTCTGTGACATGCCCCGGCTGTTAATCCTGTCCTGCACTGACACCTTCTTTGTACAGGCCATGACTGCTGTATTAACAATCTTCTTTGGGATAGTAAACGTACTAGTTATCCTGATATCCTATGCCTATATTGCCATCTCCATCATGAAGATCACTTCAGCTAAAGGCAGGTCCAAGGCATTCAACACCTGCGCTTCTCATCTGACAGCTGTGTCCCTCTTCTATACGTCAGGCATGTTTGTCTATTTGAGTTCCAGCTCTGGTGCTTCCTCCAGCTTTGACAGATTTGCATCCGTCTTCTATACAGTGATGATTCCCATGTTGAATCCCTTGATTTACAGTCTGAGGAACAAGGAAATCAAAGATGCTTTGAAGAGGTGGTGGAAGACAGGGTACTGCTTAAGGTCATAGATTCTGAGATTTCTGACAGGTTTGGCCTGTCAGAATCACCTTAACCCACATTAATAAGTATATGAATGGAATATAACAAAATTCACATTTCCTCCTGCCCTCTGCCTTTGGACAAAGAAGGCTCAATTTAAGGCAGAAAACAAGTCAATATGGGCCAACAGCTGACTCAATGCCACAGAAACACAGTATCTTTAAGTCCTGGAGGTTTATTATTTTAACGCTACCTCAGGGGTGGCCTCATCATTTATTAGTATATCCACAAGTATTTGTGAAACAGCAAGATGTAGAAATGTTTTGCTTCTTTTTCTGTGAGATTGAAGACTGCTCAATGTTAGGACTCAGCCCCTAGAGAAGAAATGCCCGGCAGAGGCCCCCAACAGTCCAGAAACATCATCCCCCAAATATTTGGATGCAGCATAATAAATACATGGTGGTGACCATTGCTTATTCTGTGTTTCTGAACAGGTGGGCAGGAACAGACAGAGGGGATCCACCATTAGAAAGAAAAAAGCTATACATTGGCCTGGTTGTACCTCCTGGGAAGACTAGTCTGAGACAGCTAAGGTTTGTCTAAGGCCTCTCTCAGTGCTCTAGACAAACTACAAAATCATCTACTAAGTTTTTGGTAATTTCCTTGCCTCCACCAACTGTAGCCTAAGGAAGAGGGAGGCGATTTGAATCCTGAGGGGGGATGGACACAAGGACATGGTTCCTCCAGTGCCATTTACTTATTAGTCTGATGATTTAATTTCTTGCATCTAGAGTCTAGTGGGGAGTTATGATGGAAAATTATATTCAAAGTCCATGTCACAGCCAATAGCAATATCTCATATTGTGGGACTCACACCTTTCTTTCTCTCCCCCATTAAGTTCAGAAAATTTACCCTTTGTTGACTGGGTGGCTACTGGATCTGGGAGGAGGATAAGAGACACATTGGTCATAGCTGTCTCAGCCAAGCTCAACCTAGACCATCTACCCCACAGCTAAGTTCAGAGGAGTCACCCAGTGAAGCCTAGTCTAGATCAGCCAAACCCAACTGATCTCTAGATGACCTGAGTATGCATGAGTGACGATAAATGAATGCTGCTTTTGGGCATACATGCTGAGTTTTAGGGTTTCATATGCAGTAACAGTTATTTAGTAAGCACCTGAATTCGGTTAGCTAGAATTTTGTTGAGAATCATATCTACTTTTGATAAGAACTGTTAAAAATATGGTTTTATGTGTTACCTTCTTCTGCGGATTGTGTTACTCATTACATTTTATTCTGTTTTGTTTGTAGTTCTGTTCAAAGATAAACAGATAGCCACATACATATTCCTATATTTGAAATATTATATTTTCTTCTATCTGTATGAAGATATGATAAAGAACTCATTGGGGATAATTGACCGTGTTCAAATTGACAAATGTGTATACCGAGCCCTTGTTATATGGATTGCAGGAAAAAACAAAATCGAGTAAGGCATAGACCTTACTCTCACACTCTATTTGTGTGAGGAATAATAGAAGTATGTGAATGACTACAATGTAGGCAGAATAATAATACTATCATAAAAAAGTATAAGTGCGATATTTGAGAATTTAGAGAAAGGAGATGTCACATCCCATTGAGAGAATGTATCTATTTTTTTCCTTCCTTCCTTCCTTTCACAAATATTTATGAAGTTCTACTATAGGTCAAGCACTATTTTAGATTCTGGAGATACAGCAGTGAAAAAACTAAATAAATTCCTGACTGTCATGAAATTTAGCTCCTAGTGGAGGAGACAAATAGACACCAAACATGAGAAAAAATAAGTAGAGGGGTTTTAGGTCCTGATAATATTTTAGCTAGTGATAAGTAAAATTAAACAAATAAAATGGGACAATGAAAGAGAAGGTGATAGGGTTACTATTTAAATTAGGATGGCCAGGTCTTTCTAAAGAGTGACATTTGAGCAGACACCTGAATGAAGGAAGTTATCCATGCTCATGTGTAAGGAAAGAGCATTCCAGTAAGTGGGAATAGCAAATATAAAGCCTCTGAGGAAAAAATGGGTCTGGGGTGTTTAGAAAAATCTTCATAAGGGGTGGCATTTTCAAAAGAACTTAAAGAAGAGGTGAGATTTTTGTAAGTAAAGACTGGGGAAAGAGAAAGAACTGCTGATAGAGAAATGTGAAATCTTCTACAGAGAGTATTAGTTATATGTATTTATATGATTTCATAATATTAATTGTAATATTTTCTTTTCTCAGTGCTTTTATTTCTTCTCTGTTTCACACAATGAGTAATTCAAGACATGATGAAATATCTTGTCCGTGCGTTAGCCTCATCTATCCAAAATTGTAAAGAGGAGGGATGACGTGAGTTGGGGGACTGTCCAGAGTATGTACAATGTAGTGGAAAGTGCCCTTCCCAAAAAAAACATGCTCTTTAATTTTATTGTGTCATTCATGTAATGTAAATAGCTCTTTTTGTATGCTTCAATAGAGAATTATGTCTGTCATTCACACTAAAGTTAGAATAATTTTGATCAGGGAATTCTTTGTATATACATATAACCTGAAGTAATCAGAAGAAGACTTAAAAGTTATTGCACCCAAGCACCTCCTGATGCTTTTGTCCCCACTGAGTAATTGCCAACCTTAAAACTGAACACAACTAATGATCTCTCTGAGGAAACCTATCCCTTCATTGGTCAACTTTGATGAAATCATTCTCCTCGTAGCACCTATCCACTGGTCTGATATCTATACCTGTATAAGTCAGGGTTCTTAGTCACAGATAATAAAATTCCCCTAGCTAGTTTAAACAGAAAGGGATTTATTACAGGTTGCTATATAACTTACAGAATGTCTGGGAGTGTGGCAAACCCAAGATTGGCTATTACACAGCCAGTAATGTGGAATGCCCAATCAAACTATGGGACTACTCTAGCAGAAATTCCACTAACACTACTGTCCCCGACTCAACACATATTATTTTAGACAACAGAAGGAGAAGCTTTGTCATAGCTTCCCTAGAAGATTATAACTATTTATTCACAGTCACCACCTGTCTCTCAAATTTAAAGAGTAAGTGCATTTGCTTGGTGAAACCTAGATCATGTGCAGAAGCTTAGATACAAGGGACTCTGGGAAACGATGTTTTGTGATTTCAAGACTCTTAAGAGTGGAAGGTATAGTAGAAGAGGTTTGCATGGGGTATTGAGTGAGCCAATCTGCAATATTTGTCATATTTTCTCTCTTAGTTTTCTTGAGATTAAACATCTTCAATTCCTTTAAATGTTGAGGATGTTGAGGTTTAAGTCAATTCACCATCCAAGCACTTCTCTTCTGAGAACATCTGAGCATGTATAAGTCCTTCAAAATGTCACACCAAGAATACAATAAATTTTTCAGGTATCTTTTGACCTGTGCAAAATGGAGCAGGCTTATCACCTCTTATCCATATTGAACATCTATTAACATAGCCTCAAAATGCTGTTGACTTATGGAATTTATTGACTAGGACAGTGACCCTTTTTCACATGTCTCTCCCTGTTCTTTTTTTTTTTTTGAGACAGAGTCTCAATCTTTTGCCCGGG
>CAUYSK010091518.1:0-44928 GCA_963575035.1 Avahi laniger
TTTTTAGCTGTCCAATTAATTTCTTTCTATTTTTGGTAGAGATGGGGTCTCGCTCTTGCTCAGGCTGGTCTCGAACTCCTGAGCTCAAACAATCCGCCCGCCTCAGCCTCCCAGAGTGCTAGGATTACAGGCGTGAGCCACCGCGCCCAGCCAATGGCAGAATTCTTAAGGTCACTACTTCTAGCCTATCCTCTTGTCCAGACTTGTCCTAGCCAAATAAATTAGCAATGTATCATTTGTGTATTTCAATCACTCAACAAATATTTAAGTAAATAAACATGACAGGCATTGTTCCAACAATTAATAAAGAACAAAAAGTTACATCCTTATAGAACTTAAATGTCCAATTTATTAATGGATTTAATGACTTAGTCTCTGCCTTGTTGCACACAGGCAATTATAATTCTAGAATTATTTAAAGTCTGGTTGAATCCTGAGAGAGTCCTTGATGATCACTGGACATGCAACCCAGACATAGGAGAAAAAGAGGTCTTCTGGCTTCCTTACTGAGCTGAAGGCTTCCTCCAATTTACTCTACCAGTGAGATGACCATAGGCCATAAGCAGGTGAGTGGCAACAGTGAGGAAAGTCATCTTGTTATGTGCACATTAGAGAGGTCAGAAACAACGGTGCTGTGAAGGAGGCATCAGGGAGCTGTGGTGTGTTGGCTGGGCTGAGAGAGGTGGTTGTGTGGGCTTGATTACCAAGGAACCAACATCCTCTACTCCAGCCTGAAAATGCAATCTTTTTGTCTTACTCCTACAGCCTCAGTTTTTCCTCCTTACCATACTAAGCATTTCCTCCTTTGCTAACCTTTCTCCCATATCAATTCATAAGATAAGAACAAGAAACGAGGTGGGCAGAAATGTTGCCTAAGAGATCCCCCAGCAGCTTCTAATTAGCATAGTCACTGAGAACACCTCCAGTTTCAGCCAGCTGGGACTTGATTTGGTGACTATCCATTGCTGGAAGGAGCACAGTTTTGCTAATCTGACCACTGCATTCAAAGAGAGCTTGCCTACAAAGCACTCACAAACGGTTCCCCTTGGTACCCTACACCTCTAAGAAGTTCTCAAGCATCCTGGCCTGTAAGACACACTAAATCCTTGGTTAGTGTTTGGCATGGACGTGATGCAAGGCTGTAAGAAGAAGCATGCTGAGGCCTGTGAAATGCTCGGTACCTAATTCTGTTCCCTTTCATGGCAATATTTAGTGACTTTATTTAGCATCAGAAAGATACTAGGAACGTCTAGGCCCACAGAGTATGGCAATGCCAAGGGTTCTATTGATAAAGAGTCTGAAAACTGAAAGAATTAAAGAATAAATGTCACATGATTCTTCTGGGGAAGGACCAAAGCCAGTTGAGACACAACCATCCACAGAGCTTGCAGGTGGGTGGGTGAGTAGAACATGCTGGTCTGACCTGCCTAAGGCTGCTGATAGGTTTAGGACATCAGTACAGCTGCTTGGCCAGAATCCCTGGCTCTGCATAGGTCATCTGGCCATGTAGCTGTAATAGCAAAAATGGCAAAAAGAAAATGAAGAGGCCATACCTTTCTATTGAGGAAAACTCCCCAACATCTTGGCTCCCTTTGGCACTAAAGATTCACACATCCTGGATTTAGACTGAGTGCCATCAATGTTCTATTTACAAAATGGGAAGAAATTGATTTCCTGATTGCTTAGCTCATTTGTCTGTTAATAAACATTATTTAGACACTTTTCATATTCCAGGTACTAGGCTGTATACAGACAGCAGAAACACAAATAAGACATAATCTCTGCACTGACAGACAAGCACATGAGTATCAAAATAGTTGAATAGGTGACATGTCAAAGATATGTCTGGGCTGACCCCAGAGTCAAAAGGAAAGGCACGCAGGTAGAGGGAATAACATTTGCACATGTTCCAAGAGCAGAGTGATGACATGATCTATTTAGGAAACTATAACGTTTCGCTGAATTGTCACATGTTGTGAGCCAGAGAGGCTAGAAATAAGCGAGGAGGGGCTGGTCACAGAGGGCCTTCTATGCTGTGCCAAAGAATTTGAACTTTTATACCAAAGGGTATGGGGAGGTACTTAACTTTTAAAAGCAGGGGACTGATATGAGCAGATTTCCAGTACAGAGAAAAATGACCTCGGCAAATGTGGAGGGGGCAAGCCTGGCAACAGCCCCAAAGAACAGACTAGACAATTGTCCCAAGTGACTACCTGATAGACGGAAACTGGACAAATAGGAAGAGAAATGCAAACAAGAGCTCGATTTTCAGGACGTTGAGCTTGAGGTGGTGATGGTGGTTCAGAAATGTTGGTATCTAGGAGGAAAGTTCTATATGTAGGCGAAGGGAGGTAGACATGGGAGACAGCAGTATGTGGGTGTAGCTTAGCCCCGAAGAAGACTGACGGCCACATTCTAGGGATGATATATTTGAATAGTAACTAGATTCATGGATTTTCTGCTGGAGTATTTACATCCATCAGTGATTTGTCCCTGGACTACAGTAAATATTACATTTGTTCTCATTTCTATAACAAATATAAATTAATTACTAAGAGACTAACAAAAAAGCTTTGGTACACTTTTATCTCCACATTACAATGTGAATACTGGGAAATTTGAGACATAGGCTCTAAAACTATCCCACTAATAGTGATTTTTTTTTTTTTAATTTAGCATGGCAGTCTTTTGCATACTGATTTCCTCCTTTCTTGGGGAACTAAACGGCTATCAGTAATAACTTCACTTCTGAGGTTAACTCCTATTTAACCTGTAAGTTTTCCCATCAAATCTGTGTCATGAATATCTGGTCTGAGTTTTTATGGAATATAATCAATATAACCTCAGAACCTAAGTCCATGCGATTTTGCCAAAACAAACTAACCCAAATGATTTACCCCACTGATAGAAGATATCATATTTTGAAAGATACCAGCACAAAATATAAGTATTTCAAGCCAAGCTCCTGGATGACAAAAAGAGCAGAAAAGTCTTATCAAATCTCTGGAAACAAGGTCTGAGAACAATGAATTCAAGTCAAGAGAATCTGGTTCTCTCTGTATAGTGCTTCTACTGGTGCCCTGGATGACCTTGGGCAAGTCCCACCCCTCCCTGCCCTTACTACTTTTCTTCCTATCACCATGTGGAATTTTATAAAGTATTTTATGTTCTTTAGATGAAAGATACAAAGTGCGCCACTTAAGTGGAAAATCTGAGGCTTTTCACTTAGAAGGGGAGGAAAGACTCACTAATACATACAACCATTCCAGTGACAAAAACTTTATCTGGTGGCTTTAGTCTCCAGCTAATACTTAAATCAACAAAGGCCGAGGTCACATGTTCCCAAACATTTCAATGTAGAAAAGGAGAAAAAAAGGAACCTAGGAAAAAATCAAATTTTATAAGAGATATATTGCCTTGTATCTGTAGTCTGAGAAAATATACAATACTTAAAAGTTACTGTCAATTCAGGAACGCTTGCAAATAAATTTATATTTTTAACGATCAGATGGTATTCACATATATTTGAAATAGCGGTATCTGTACTCATGAGACATAACTCGTCAGTCACAGGCAACCACTTGGTTTGCAGTGAGAATGAGAGACTCCTGACGTTAAATCTTATCACCCATCCGGACGTTCTGAAGACTGAGCATTGGAAAACTCTCCCTAGCTTCACTAAAACTTTGGGTTTTACTATCTACTTCCTAATTCATCCACTTATCACGCAATTATAAGAAAAATCACAGACAAGAAGAATGCTGAAGACCAACATTTTGAGAAATTTTCATGCAAGAAAATATTATCTACGGAGAGAAAGAAACAAAGTACCTCAAGATGCAACTTATGTAGAAAGTCACATAAAGTAGTGGAAGGAGACATAAATACGACCAACTGAGGTTAAGTTTCTATACTTTTCACTGAGGGAATAAGAAAAGTGTGTTTATAAGATATATCAAAAACCTCCTTTATAGATAAAGAGTTTTGTAAAATACTAAGCACTATACAAATAGTAAGTGGTTCAATTTGTAGGCACAGAATATTAACTTCCAGAACCACATAGCCATAGCTGCATTATGAGATTTTGTCTCTTTATCAAGGGAGTCAGTAGTCTCACTTCACTGTGGGCGGCGGGTCACTCCTTGAGCACTGCTAGTCATTCTGAGTCCGTTCTTTCAGAATAGCACATGTAGAGGTAGGCAAAGCTGCTCTGTCAACAGGGGAAGCAGACATAGATTATTATAAGTTAAAAGATCTACCATTTATCGATCACTTCCTAGGTGCCAGGTGTATACATATTATGCAGATTCTTATTAAACTTTACAGTGCAGCATTTCTTTTAATCTCTATTTTTAGTAGAGGTGTCAGGAGCAGTCACAGAGCTGGAGAAAATTCTGGCTGGTCTGATTCCAAAGGCCCTTCCCTCACTACATCAACACAGCCTCCTAGTAAGTGACAGGAACACAAAACTGCGGTATTTTCCCCAACAAGAGATGCTAAAATAATTTGTTCAGTACCTGCCTGGCAACTCTGTCTCAGCATCACAATTTATTTATTTATTTATTTATTTTGAGGCAGAGTCTCACTCTCTTGCCTGGGGCGAGTGTCGTGGTGTTAGCCTAGCTCACAGCAACCTCAAATTCCTGGGCTCGAGCAATCCTGCTGTGTCAGCTTCCCAAGTAGCTGGGACTACAGGCATGAGCCATCATTCCCCGGCTAATTTTTTTTTCTATATATATTTTTAGCTGTCTAATTAATTTCTTTCTATTTTTGGTAGAGACGGGGTCTCGCTCTTGCTCAGGCTGGTCTCGAACTCCTGAGCTCAGAACAATCCGCCCGCCTCAGCCTCCCAGAGAGCTAGGATTACAGGCGTGAGCCACCACGCCAGGCCCTCAGCATCACAATTTAAAGTCTTGATTCTAGTTTCTTTCTTCAACTACTGATTCGAATGTACAATTTATCCTTTTGAGTGCTATTGATTTCACCGGCTAATAAACACACAATTATCATACTTATTGTAGTTCCTTGTGCATCTTCTCTAAGGCACTAGAACTCCCATTTCTTCACTAAGCATCGGAAAACTCTAATTTTTTGCAAAAATTACCAAAGCAACTCAAACACATGCTATGCTATCTCTATTTTTTATTTCCGCATTTCCTAGTACTAGTTTGAAAAGCAATCTGTAGTCACTCTTTTATCTAGCATCTAAACAGTGCCAGCATTGTGCTAAGCACTTAATTTGTATTACCTTTTTTTATTCCCTATGACAAAGCTACTAATTTGGTGTTGGGTCTTCACTTCACAGATGAGGAAAGAGTTCACACAGATAATAAGTGGTGAAGATAGGATTCTGTTGGACACTTAAGCCCTGATTTTAAGTCCCAATTTTGAGTACTATACTATGGCTATCCAGAACACAAACACAAATTTTTCTTATCATGAGAGATTAATGGTTAAAGGAGCTAGTGGAGACATGTAAGAAATTATCAGAATTTACTATTCTATACCTGCTTAACTCCAATTGTTTCCCCTCCCCTCTACTTTTAATCTCACAGAGCTAAGAATTTAGGATTGTGAGTTATTCAAAAAGCCCCCAGATTTAAGGAGGCAGCAACAATGAGCTAAAATTACAGCACTGAATCTCCTTTCTTAAAACAAAGATATGTTCATCTCAAACATTTAAGAAATAGAAAACCCCAAATCAAAGCACCCCATGAACACACCAAAAGGCATCTCTAAAACTGCCCTGTGCCCTCAGCCAGGGGACTTACTGAAGGAATTGGACTGTTTAAGGGAGAAGTCTAGATTCAAATGAACCTCAGTTCCTTCAGAGTGGACCCTGGTTGAGACACGGTGGCAGAGGAGAATCTTGCAGATCAATAAACTGGAGATGCTATAGCTAGATTTGGAGGAAATAAAAAAATCAGAATTTTCTCATTATTTTTTAAAATTTTCAATGTGTAAAATGAGAAAATAAATACTAGTAACATGAGTTAAAGAGTGCATGGAGAATAATATTAATTATTGTTGTGGGACGATCATCCTCAGGTTTTATTAAATATTTTTTAACCCAGTGCAATGCTGGACATAGAGTAAGCCAGAAGGTACCCTGAAGGTCAGTCGTTGAATGAGAGTGTGAAGAAGTGGGACCTAGTGCCTGAGCCTTTCTGGGGCACATATCAGAGCTCAGATAACATAGTCTGCAAGCAACTGATACTCTGTGAGCAGCGGTGTGTATATTTCAGTACAATCTTGATGAAAATAATCATTCTTTACTCAGGACTCTTAGTTTGAAAACTTGCAAAACATTAATTTGCAGTATCTATAAGAACTCTTAGAAGAAATCATGGAGCATTTTCAAAGCTAGGCAATGAGCCTGGACTTTCTTGTAGGAAAGAAGAAACTACTTGAAGTTTATGAGCAGCATGGGGTTTCGAGAGGCGGATCTTGCAACCAGGGGAACAGTGAGGAGAAGTAAGGAGAACATGGATTATTTTGGAGATAGCAGAAATAGAATGAAAGTCAGCCCCAGACTGAACACTCCCAGATTTTCCCCACTGCTTGATGTCCCCAGGTTTTTAATCATTCATTTTTTATTTTCCTGGAACCAAATGGTCAGTGGGCCAAAGTGTTTTAATGAGCTGGGGCTAATTATTTTACACACAGAGGGCATAAGGGCTACAGCTGAGGGATGTCCGAGGTATAGGAGAGGGGGTGGGCTGAAGAACAGAATCCTCTGAAAAAAATGACCTCATCATTTTTTTAGCTTTGCTGGAAAGTATGATGAAGCTATTATTACTATAAATGAAGGACTAACTAAACTTCTAACTGACCTCTCCGGATACAAAGTGCAACTGTCTAATTCCATAGTTTTTCTTATATAAACTGCCAATTATGGAATCTGTTGATTCTCACTCTTTTCAGGGTGGTGTATGATACCACGCAAATTATAAACAGTGGCCAGTGTAGTTTCTTAAGGTAAAGACTTCTATAATCATCTAGTAATTCAGTGTTTATGCAGTTTCTAGGTGCTTACTGGAGAAACTTGTAAACCTATTTTGAGTTAAATGGGTGTTTTATTGTACATAAGTATACTTTTAAAAAATTTTTTCTTTTAAAAAGATTAATTGACTCAATCCTTTTGCATCTTAGGGAAATGTAGAGAATTCAATGTTAGACCTACACTCCAAATTTATGTCACAGATTTACAACGACTTTCTGAAATTTTCAGTTTGGGGTCTCTGGACGCCATAGCAGGTGAGGGCAGGCTGCTTAAATCACACTGTCTCACCAATTTCACTTCCAGGATTCCTTTCTCTTAAAAGAATGCCAGAGGAAGGTATGCTGTGGTTCACTCCTGCTTCCCTAACAACTGTTCCGTTTTAACAATTTGCATTTTATTTTGGACCAGGGCAACTGTAATTGTAAATTGGTCTACTTTGTTTAATCTGGGACTAGCAGCAAATCATTTTTAATAGCCTCTAATTCCCCTTTTTAATGAGATATCTGCATTCGGCAGTGACTCAACCATGTACTGCCGTAGGCTAGGGTGGATGAATCACAGAAAGTAGACGGAAGAAACCCATTAGGTAATCTCTTGGAGTCTCTGCCAGACTCAGGATGATTCCCAACAGTAAAACTTCTAGGACCAGCTCAGCATACTTTTTATTTTTCTCCAAGGATGGAATCGTTAACCCTTCCACCTTAGGTTGTCCTATAATTTGGGGAGCCCACACTCCCACAGTTGTCTCCCTGCTGTTCCGTTTACTCTCCTTATCCTCACTGTACCCCATCTCACTATAAAGCCTGGGGTCCACCCAGACTATGTTCACAAACTTTTCTTCCTGTAAGTTTGCAAGCACTCATATATTTAGAGAATGACCTCCCTGGATATCAAGGGAAAATTGAACTAGATATAAAAGAACTTCTATACTTCTTAACCCTTGCCATAAAAATTAGAAAAGAACTCATATCACGGATTCATTCTCAAAGGCTGCTCTCTTTTATATGCCTTCCAGTTCTTTGTTCGGTTTAATTCTCTTCTTGCTGCTTTCCTCTGAACTCTCTCCAGCTGTTCCACATCTGGAATTGAGCTGTTCAAAACTGAACAAACTATTCTTGGTGTGGTCTTACTTGACGCAGATAAACTCTAGGTCTCATTTTCCCTTCATCTCTCTTACCCTGCTTGCTTTTTCCTTTCTTTTTCTTTTTCCTTCTCTTCCTCACTCTGTAAACTTTGCTTTGGACATTATGTTCTAGAGAGTTATTCAATTCAATTCAGTGGGCTCAAGAATAATGGTAATGACAGAAATCTCTTTTGAGGCCCCAAGGCCTATTTAGTTGATACAGTGATGCCTTTTAGGATTTTCATTTCCCACTTTTCTACAATTAACATTATCATCATCAACAATGATCACCTCCACCTTTTTTTTTTTAGGTCAATGTACTGCTTTCTTTGTAATTATTCCATGTAGCTACTATTTGTTAATTGGCTATTTCCTAGTTTCATTTCATTTCCAGCCAAATGCAATATTTTACTTAACTTTTGGCTATGACTATTTTCCTCTCTGTTAATTTATAACGTTTTTTCCCCTTTGCAAAGATTGGATTATTCTGCCTTCAATTTATTGAGAAAAATATTATTTATACTTTCAGCCTAACCTCCTCAAACACTTATTTCTTCATTGTCAGTGATTTCTGCAATCTTTGCAAAATCAGAATTTGGAAAGGACTGAACCTGTAGTTAGGCCACTTCCTTTGACCTTTAATTATGGCTGCATGTCCTACCGATTTCCCCTCAAAGTCCAGCTTCATTTATAGCAGAACCTAGTTAAGGAAGTCTCCTTTTAATAGGATGGGGTTTAGAGAGGGGGACCTTGGAACTCGGAGAGCAGTGAATCTCCTCTCCAGGGAAGGGGAAGAGGTTCTCCTCTTCAGGTAAGGAGAACCTGGATTACTTTGGAAACAGCAGAAATGGAAGGAAAAACAGCTACTAATCTATAAAATGCTTTCTATCTCAGTTATTATCAGAATGGAACAACTATATAGCCAGATTTTAGCCCATCTGTTTACAGAGAGTGAGTGATGTGCAAGTTATCTCACTCTACCGAAGGTGCTCCCAACACCGCATGAACCACTCTTCTCCACCATCCCCCCTCCAGGAACAGCAGGTCTGCCCCACATCTTCACTCCTACAGCCACCTTCTCCCCCAGCTCCAATTACACTGGGCTCAGATTTTTTTCCCTTATTTTTTTAAATCATGATAAATTATTTATAACATAAAATTGACCACCTTAACTATGTGTAAGTGTAAAGTTCAATGATATAAAACACATTCAAAATGTTGTGCAACCATCACCATCATCCATCTCCATAACTCTTTTTATCTTGCAAATCTGAAACTCTTACCCGTTCAATAATAACTCCCCATTTTCCTTTTTCCTTTAACCCTGGCAACTACCATTCTATTTTCCGTCTCTATGATTTTGATTGCTCTAAGTGCCTCATATAAGTGAATCATACAGTATTTGCCCTTTTATGTCTGGCTTATTTCACTCAGCATAACATTCTCAGAGCTCATTCATGTTGTAGCATTTGTCAGAATTTCCTTCCTTTTTAAGGCTTAATATCATTCCATTGTATGTACATACGACATTTTGCTTATCTGTTCATCAGTTGATGGATACTTGAGTTACTTCTATGTTTTAGCCACATGCATAATGCTATGAACCTGGGTATACAATAATTTTTTTATGATATTTTTCAAACATATACAAAAGTAGAGTGATAAAATTAACTCCCATATACTCAACAAGATCAATTTCTGACATCCCCAATCCAAAAATCCCCAGATAGAATTTCTTTTCTTCAGAGATTAAAGACAGTTTTCAGTCCCTGATGTCCCTTTGTAGGAATTTTCCAGTGTGCCTTGGGGATGACCCCCAGTGTGACTAGTCTTTGGATCTGATCACCACTAATCCCCTGTAACCGCAAAACTAAGAGAACACATGTCCTCATCCAATTTGCCAGTGTTTTCTTTTTCCTCTCCCTTCATTTACAATTCTGCCAGAAGTTCTAAATAAAAGAACAGAGCACCTACCTTCTTTCAACTCCAACTCTAAAAACGTGTAGTTTACCTTGAATGTTTTTGACTACATTCTGTAATTCTTACAAGTGATTGTAACATCAACTTTCAAGTAGCTTGAGGCAAGATTTTGGAACAAACAAGCAAGATACTGTGAGGGAGAAAATAAAAGCCAGCAAAAATAACCTAAAAAGTAACTGATAATTATTTTGGGAGAGACCATTTATTTTTCTATTCTGACAATCTTTTGTTATTTTGCTTTTCATTAGCATATCTAATGGAGCTAAGAGCTCAGATCAAATGTCCTCTAATTTTAATGTGCTCTGCAATCAGTGTTAAAATGTAGGTTGTCAGGCCCTGCTCTAGAGATCTGATTACACAGGTCTGGATAGAGCCTAGGAATCCGCATTTTATCAAGCACTCCAGACGGTTCTGATGCAGGTGGTCTCTGACTATGCTTTGGGAAACACTGAAGAATTAGGTGAGGAACACAGAGTCCTTATAAGAATTTTGAAGAGGGAACGGTTTTCCTTTTTTTTTTTTTACTTGAGGTAATGAGGGGACAGCTTCATAGAGATGGAATCTGAACTTTGCAATACTCATTCAATCATTCAGTCACTGAAAAAAATTTATGAGGCATCTACTATGTACCAGGTTCTATTTCAGGGACTGGAGTGGTCAACATGTCTGACATGCCCTACCTGCATGGGGCTGAGAGTCTATGTGAGCAGGATTCCAGGAGCAAATAGAAGGACCCTCATAAACAAAGAGGGGATGGCATTAAGGAATATCCAGTTCAATGTTGGGCACTGTGGTAAACACAAAAGAAATAAGCACACAGTGCTTTATCCAAGAACCTGCTTTAACAATTATATGCTCATTTGCTTTGGCAAGATTGTGCCAGTGCCTAAATTGACATAGCAATGGGGCGACAAGACTGAGACATGAGAAACAATAAAGAATAATAAATAATTTTAATCTTAATTGAGGGCTAAAGATTAAAAAAACAAATCTATATGAGTTTGGTGTTCAAGTTAATATAACTTAGAAGGGCTTCCTGGAAACGGTAGATCTTGGAGGACTGAAATGCTAACAAGGCATTTTAGAGGGAAATCAGTCCTGTGCTCACATTCAGATATAGAAGTGCTACTTTGCCACTCAAGGTGTGGTCCTTGGATCAACAGCACTGGTATCACCAGGTAATACTATTGTGTAATAAATGCAAAACCTCAGGCTCTGTCCAGATCTCCTGAGGCGGATTCTATTTGAACGAGATCACCAGATGATTCATATACACATTCAAGCTTGACAAGCACCATGCTATAGAGGTCGAAATTGAGATGGGCTACATATAGCAAAAATAGGGTTTGCGGGTACAGTTGAGAGGCCAGGGCTGAGAATATTGATGTAAGTCAAGAACATAGAGACGATAACCCTTTGTCCATAAAAGTGGAAGACCTTTCCAATTGTGAGGGAAAACAAATCAGGAAAGCTTGGGCCTATAGCTTGGGCATCTCTCATAGTGAGGGAAATGCACATAGGAAGAGGTAGAAAGCAGAAAGAAGAACCTGATTAGGCAGAGATTAGAAGGGGTAGGATGGTACAACAGAAGTTAGTGAAAAAGTTGGAATAGCTAAGGCTTCAATGACAGAAAGACTGCAGATAGGAACTGGGCATTGGAGACATCTAAAGGAAGTCAGCAATTATGCCAAGAACAGTGGAAAGCTGTCCATGCGTTTAGGCAGGAATATGATATAATTTCAAGGTATGGCCCAAGACACAAATTAAAAAGGTCATCTTTTTCCTAGAAGGTAGGTTAACAATGAAGTATACTAGAGATTACGTATAAATGTAGAAATAAACATTAAACTGCTTCCAGAACTACATAGCCAGGCTGACAAACTTTTAATTAAGTCCATCTGGTGGGAGCTTCTTGTAGCCCTGTCTTCCCTTCATTTAGATCTAGCCTCTCTTCCATCTAATTTGCAGAAAAAGCACGTCCACATACACGCATACACACATATACAAACACACACACACCATCTTCCTTCCAGAGCCAATGCTTCTAAGCTTTTAACTGGGCTCCCACTTCCAGACCTTCTTTCACTTGGCTTTTGAGAACCTACTCAGATGTTCTGGATTCTTTGGCGCATCTTATCATTTACAGAGAATGAAGAGGAGAGGTTACAGATTTTGTGGCTAATGAATCTTTAAAGAAGAAAGCAAGCTCAAGTCAAGTTTCCTTCCATTTAGAAGAGAACTTTAGGTCCTTTCAGAACTTAGTTAACTTCTCTGAGCCTAAGTTTTTTTATCTGTAAAGCTGGAAATTGCTCTCACTCGCTCTCTCTCCCCCCTCCCCAATCTTTGCAAATAAATAAATAAATAAATAAATAAATAAATAAATAAAACATCGGAGACATAATAGTCACCATGTAAGGTCTTAGAAGAATTAAATGAATTGAGTTGTAAGTCGCTTTATTATAGCGTTTGATGCATAATAGTTGTTGAAAAACGTTAGCTTCTGAAGTGTTAGGAATACACATCAACAGGAATGAGAGAAGGAAAAAAAGAATGAGTTAACCATTTAATATTTATCTGGTGGTAACTTGCACTTAGCATTGAATCAAGATCTTGATCTTATTAATGGACACATGTTGTATGCCTAAAATGAGCAGGATACTCTCCAAAATGAGCAGGATACTCTCCAAAAGATAGTTTTACAGCATATTGTCTGTTTATCTGGATTTTAATGGTGGACTATAGCAGGAACGTGAAGTAAAAGTCAGTTGAAGAAGTTAAGCCTTTAAGGACAAAGAGGATGAGAGAGAACCTCAATGCCAGTCCAGAGGTGCTGCTTGATAGACAAGCTCCCTAAAATTCCAGAAACACTACTAAGCATAAGAGTTGGTGTTTCAATGTTTGGGAGGAGTGGCGAATTTCTGAAAGGCTTGTATCAACTGAGAGAAACATGGAACATTTATTGAGTATGTTTCAAGGTTATTCAGTGGCATCAAGAACTGAACACGAGGTGACCTTACACAAGTTACTTGTCTCTCTGAATTTTAGTCTGCTCATCTGCAAGGCTGATGGACTGGATACACTTCCTATGGCATTTGCAGCTCTAACAGGATGTGGGGAGGGGAATAAATAATTAAAAAACAGCCCAGACTGTGCAGTCAGTCAGACCTGGGCTGGAATTCTGATTCTACCATCCACCAGGCAAAGTACTTAACATCCCTGGGTCTCATTTTTCTCCCCTATAAAATGGAGAAGATAAATGTGTTTTGTATAGCTATTGAAGGATAAAAGATAATGTTTCTAAATTATCTGGCACATAATAGGTAATTAATGGAACACACTCATATTATTCTATGACTGTGTGTTAAATGTACCCATTGCCAAATTTACAGAATAGTTTTCTTGCAACTGACTAAATGGTGATTCTTCAGATTTCAAAACATTCCTTGCTTTACAAAAAAGATTCATCCCAGGCTCCCTTAGAATGTGAGTCAATGTTCACCTTGAGCATTAGACAGACTTCTAGAATATTTAGATACATCTACCCACTGTTGAATATAAAGTGCAACATCTCCATCCTCAATAAACCCTTACAAGAAGGTGTGCACGTGTGCGTGTGTGTGTGTTTGTGTGAACTTGTGCGTGTGTGTGTCCTCTTCTGTTTGTAAAGCATGGTGGTGTGAATGAGGTTTACGAAATTGTGCAAAGTTTGATTCTCTGCACTTGAGAAACTGACAATAACTTATCTTTGTAGGAAGACAGGTACACAATGCCAAAGAATCAAAAACATTATTTTGAGAAAGAAAAATGGGGCAACTCCTTCTACAGAATAGTGTGAAGTAATTAATGTTTATAAAAAACTCTGATATGCTTATGCGCTTTGAATGTAAACATTTTTAAGGGCACCCCCATTTTGTAGACTAGATTAAGAACAGGACAGTAATTAGCATGTTGGAAGGCAAGAAAAGGTTTTAAAGAAAGTACAGGTACAGATAAAAAGAAATACATAAAACCCATTGCAATTGTTATGTAAAAGGATTCTCCTAGGGCAGATTTTCTGCATGGAGGATAAGCCAGGTGAAATATGGAAATACACATTTTTTTTTAGCTCAAGGAAAGCCAAGTTCCTCAGTATAAATAAGTCTTAAATAAGTTTTTAAAAATACCAAATCAATTTAAAGTGCTAACAGCCTTACCAGAACGTAAATTCTTAAACAATTAGCTTCATTCCCAACAGGATCAAACATAAGCACTCAGCCAAGACAGTTTAGCTCCTAAGCTTGGTGTGTTCAAAGAGAATCTTGATTTGAGCGGAGTGTGATCTCCAGATGCAATACAACCCTTCTACACACAGCTCATGGGAAAGCATTTTCTGGAAACCAGATGCACCTTGTTTAAAACCAAAATTTTGTTTCTGAAAAAATTCAATACAAATGGAATTTTTAAAAATTGAATCATATCCCAAATGCCCCAGGGAGGCTCATATCACAGGGAACCCTGTCATGAATGTTTTTCAAGTGAAGAATTATTTTATGAATTGAAAAAGCACCTCTAATTTATTTGCTGCATTGATTTTTTTTGGGGGGGAGAGGTTGTTTTATAATTATGTTCTTGCTTTTTGTGGTTTATTTTGAATAACTTTTCAAAAACAAAATCATTTTTTTCCTCTCTGAATATTTCCTTTTTTCTTAAGTGTAACTTTTAATAAGCCTTGAGATTAATTCCCCCAACTCCCTACCCCTAATCCCACGGGTATAACTCCATTTTTGAAATGGAAGCCGATGGGATAATTGAATTGAATTTACTGGAAAGTATTTTATGGTCAAATTTTCAGAACTCATCTGTTTTTTACCAAGAACGTGGGAATATGGATCTTATTAGATCTAAGCAGACGGGAAGGGAGCTGGTATCCCTATTCACTGTTGGACACTTGATTTTTAAAATCAGTTTGAATTGATGAATAAACACATTGGCTTTGTAGCTCACCCCAATCAGAAAGGGATGAACAGGGCAGAATCAGAACATATGCTTCTGTGCAGAAAATCTGCTGCACACATATTTGCTTCAACTCCAAGAGACTAAGTAATGTTTCTGAGTTGAGCAGAGGTTCCCAAACTTTGATTCATGAATCCCTTAGTCTCTCAATAATTTTTTCATGGTGCCTCTAGGCCAAAAGAAACATCTAACATTTCATTTCTTAAGTAGTTAGGTTCAAACAACTACTAAGTAGCTGTCCTAATAACTTAGTAGCAGCTTGAGAAAATAATACTCATAAATTGAAAGAAGAAAATTATATCTTTATTTCATTCTTAACCACAATGACTTACTAAAGGATCTGTATACCTATTGGGCACTGAGCAACTTTTCGTCTTGGCATCTGATTGGATACAGCCACATTCATTTCTTGTTCCACACTAATTGCCACACAGTACTTGCTTTTTATCAGTTAACCTACAAAAATGCCAACTTTGGAAAGATATGACATCATCAAAAGGAATGTAGCGCCATCTAATGTTGAAACTGTGAACTACCTCAAGCTAGTAGTTCACTGGGTGTCTAACAGATGTCGAAAATTGATGCGTTTTCCTCTAAAATTTAATATATCCTCTATGAGCTGACTGTGGCACCTAGGGTGCCTTGGTACACAGTTTGGGAACTACAAGTTTAGAGTCAAGAAAGAGACTTTCCATTTTCCTGAATAATTGAACAGTGTCTTAAGATTTCAAAACCTGCTTGGTACACACACACACACACAAACAAACGTACAGAGCTGAAATCTATCCTTGCTTCTATGTACTTCTTATCGCCAATGAAAAGCACAGATATTCCAGATAGGTCACAATTTTAAAGATAATATTTTTATGGCAATACCTACTTCAAGGTATTTAAATATTATACCATTAAATTTCAGTTTTACTTCCATGAATTTATATATGGCATGTGATTTAATTTAGGTTAGACCAGGGGAAAAATGTTATTTTCTCAAGTAACTAAAGTTTTGTGTTGAAATATAACCTAATATTTAGTGCCAACAATGTCAGCGAATCTACCATTTTGGGTGCCTTTCCATCACGAATGTGTAAGATTTCACATATTCAGGTATAATGGCTAAAAAATAATGGTACACTGCATAAAAAGGTTACAAATGTGGCAATTGCCTTGTGAAAGAGATATTAAAAGCACTGATTCAGGATAATGTTAAGTAGAAATTTTCCATTTCAGCGGATAAACATTTTTCTCCAGTAAGCACAGTGGAGGTTGTTAATGATAGAATAATTCCATTCCTAGTCTTCATCCCTGTAACCAAGTGTTGACCCTCTTTCTTCCTTTGTACATAGCCTATTTATTTCCATTTGCTCTTGAGGATAAACCATTGATTGAGTCATATAATGCTAGTTTTACCATAATCTCACAATTTCCTCTTCTACCTTTGAAATCAAACTCCAGCCTTACATTAAACCTCACCCTGCCTATTTCAACTTTCTGCATGTTCACTTCACATTGCTTTTGCGCTGAGGTGGTTCTCCCTCTACAGAGTTTTATCTCTGTCCTTCCTTTTCTCTCTCTGCTACTTTGCAGAAGCCTCCCACACAATTCTAGGTAAAAGCAATTTAACAGAATGCCCTCAGGTGGAATAATCAGCCATCATGATTAGTTAGAGTCAGGTCCTGGCTGAATCTGGGATTAGTGATGGGTGTCTCCTCATGACCAAGGCAGTCTGCAGTGCCAGAAGAGCAGAATTACAAGGAAAACTCCATTCAGTTTTGTTAAGTGTGGCATTTTTTAATCAGTAAGGCACAGAATCTTATTAACAATGTGGATAAAAATGAACTGAATTCTAATGGTTGTGTGTTCACTGTCAAGATATTTGTGGTTCACTGCAGCAAAGAAGTTCATAGGTACTAAACCAATCAAGCTGGGGTAAATGAAATAAGCTGAGAAACTGAAATGAGCACATTGATAAGGACGGCACTAAAAAGACAGCAGCTTTGGGGCCCTTACTCTTTTCTTCAACAGATTTGTATTTTGTTACTTTGTAACATTTTGTCATATAGTATTCCACCTCAGGAATATTTTAGCTCATATAATGACATTTAAGGAAAAAAAAAAGAGCAAAAAACCTAGAAGCTTTTTCCAGTGCCAAACTCATTTAGAAAGTTTAGCTTCTGACTAATGTAATGATGCAATGTAACAATACCAAATTCTTTCATAATATTTAGGAGTAAGTGATTACTTGTGGAAACTGTAATGTTTCCTAACAAACCAAGTGTTTCAGGGACAGACCACCCAAATGTATTATTATATAAAGATGTCAGTTACATAATTACATGAGAAAACAACACGTTTTACTTTTTTGTTTTTTAACAACAATTATCCTCTCTGGGGAAGAGGGGCTGAATTAGCTGCTTAGCAAAGTGCCTCCTAGGGGTCCAATTATCTTAGACACATTTAAACTGGAACCTTGATAATGTACATTAACATGAGGAAAATGAAAATGTCTTTTCTTCCCTCCAATCCCCCACTCCTGCCATGTCTGAAGCAACTTTGCTGAGACCACCAACAGTGAAGATGCATTTGAAAACTCCAACTCAAATTTAAACGTGGACCATACACCATTGCCTTGCTGTAATTTTGATTGATTGATTTAAAAGGTCTTATACTGATAATATTAAACATTATTAGAGTCATTTAAATAAAAACATACACACATATACAAAATCAAACACCTAGTTTCCTTAATGGGCATTGAACTATTCTTTAGAAGCAAGTGGGAATATTTTAAAAATGTGCATGTTCAGTTGCATTTGATTCAGATGGTTATAAGCATCTGTGTACATTGGGGTGTACAATAAATGGTTTTTAAAATGGCTATATTGCTTATGTATAAAACAGAAATATTCACTTTAAACATCTGATGTCTCACTACTTATATTTTTCAATATTTTGTCAGGCACACGTATTGAATGTCCAGTGTCAGAAACAAGTTATGCTAGTCATGTCCAAATTAGCAAAATAGCTATATATTACCCATCTTTGAGAGTGGTATATTATAGTTTATCAGTGAAGATGGCAAAAGAATAGGATGTTTTCATCAAAATGCCCAGTGTTTCTCAATGGGGATGCTATTGGCATTTGAGATACAAAAATTCTCCCTTTTGTGGGGCTGGCCTTGTCCTGGCATCCCCGGCCCCTGCCCACAAAATACTAGCAGTGCTCCCCAATCGTAGTGATAATCAAAACATTCCCATAGGCTCCCAAAAGTCCCCTAGGCAGGAAAAGCACTCTCCAGTTGGAAACCACTCACCCAAAGAGTCTCTAGCTAAAAACAGAAACAAAAACGGAATACTGGTGAAGTCTGCTAAAGCTTCATTATGTGGTTTAAAAGGGGGGGATGGACGGGTGTTCCTGAATAATTGCATATAATTTTACTTCCTCATCTTTTAGTTTATTTGTAAAAGGTTTATATCCTAGAGACTCACACATTATCAATGATTCTCATAGGCTTCGTCACAGGAGGACCTTCAGGCAGACATGCCATTCTGGGAGCCCAAGAGTATTAATACTTTCAGAGGGATGAGCAAAGAACTCAGTTTTCTTCTATTTTTGGTTGACCCCAGCCCTGCCTTCCATCTGGAGACAACGGTGGGAGAAATGAGATTGGAGAATACTATCTCCTGGGATTGATCTGGTATCTACAAGAGAAGTCTCTGAAGGACCACAACAGAGCTGACCATACCCAACATTAGAACGTCTCCTTCAGCTTGAGACAGGCAGCTCAGATCTAGGTCTGTCCTGGCAAATGTTTTCCTTCTGTCACTTAAACATAGGTATATGAGGCTGGTTAGGTGAAAGTCCCCTAGGCAGGAACAGTACTGTTTCCAGTTAGAAACCACTGACCCAAGGAGTCCCTAGCTGTAAACAGAATAATGATAAGCCTAACACCTAACATCTGTAGGCAAAAAGAAACAGGGAGAAGAAAGATACTGGAGATGGGCCAAGATTTTAAATGACATCTTTGCCTGGTCTTGTGGGAAAGACGTGGGGTGGGGACAGGCCTGACTTATGCAAAATATGATCTTTCCATTTTTGCATATGAGAAGAAAGAGAAGTTCAGAGGTGTTGAGTAACTTGCACGTATTCTGCTCAGTTTAACAAACCTTTATTCTTTTGCAATGTACTGCAAGATCTCTTTCCAACAGAAGTGCTACCTCAGTATGGTGAACAGTAAATATCTCATTCAGCAATTTATGCTGAAATGCAATTACTGTGCTGAACCCTGAAAACTAACTCGGCAAAGTTATGCCTTTCACATTATAAATCCAGTTCACAAACAAAAAATAAATCTGGCTTATAAAAACCCCACAAGCTTTTTCTCCACATAGCCTCAGTCATCTTCATTTAAGTCCTGAGCTCAGAATAGTTCCTTCATCCGAGCTCCTGATCGCTGGCCTACTCATTCTTCATTTTTTGATATGTGCCCATGACCAACAGTCGTCTTAATCACTCTGGCCACAGCATCAAAATCTCTAATCAGGGCAAAGCTCTCTGCTGCCCTCTTAATAGTCACCCTTCCTATTTCCTCAAAATCAAATGGAAGGTGCTTTGTACTTCCTGATGACTAGCATGCCTTCCCACACCACTTCTTTTTCTCCCCCCCTCTAAATCTTCATCACTTGAGAATTTTCAAGACGATCCAAATGGCCACAGATTATATAATCTCAGCATGGTAGCACGTGAGAAATGAGAGGGACTTTGGAGGCCATCTGATCAACAGGGTAGAAAAGGTTTTCCGAGAAGCTGTTCGCGTCCTTCGTAGTCATCTAGAGACAGGAGGAAGGAGGTTGATGGGGTTGGGGGCAGCAGGACTGATAGTCCTCGCCTCCAGTGCAGCCGTAGCAATTCCGCTTTAATCTCGTTTTCCAATTGTGCTAAGTATAATTTTATTTTAAAAAGAAAAACAAGAGGATGACGGTGTGGAAATCTCCACTTAGAAAGTGAAATGTAAAACCACTCATCTATTTCCGAGCATTCTGAGTCCTTTAAAGAGAGCCTGACGTGAATTTTGCAAAAACTTGTGATTAGCAAAGGGTCTTTAAAATTCCTAGTCTCTTAGTAATCCTAATCCCTCACCTTAAATATTGGCCTGGACCACCTGGAAAAAAGAAAATGTGATTAATGATGGATGTGCTGGAAGATGAATAGAGAGACTCATGTTTGACTCCTGGTTTTCCCATTAGCTAACTGCTAAGCAACTTAACCTCTGTGCCTCAGTTTCCTTGTCTGTAGAATGAGAACTTGGCTCTACTCAGGCATTTTCTGGCTGCAATCCTTGGTTCTATGAATAAGACCACATAAGAATTTTGTGAGAGGGGGACTGAGCCCATTTTCTCCCCGCTTTTCCCAACTCTTGAATAAGGTAACTTTCTTTTCCAGTGGAGAAAAAGTGTCCAGGAACTCAGGGGGAAAAAAAAAGGAAAAACAATAAAATACAACCCAAAATCCAAAAAAACACAAGCTTTCATCCACTCTGACACCAGAACTAATGGAATGTTTATAGACAGACTGGCTGGCCTCAGCCTTTTAGTTTCTCTCCTTTTATCTTTCTAATCCTCCTTTCAATCTGTCACCCCTCACATCTCTTTCCTTCCTTCTTAGCTCTGCTGCAATTAAGCCTAACATACTTTTAAGTGGCTACTGTATACAAGGCACTGTGGTTCAGCACTCAGATTATATAAAGATGAGTAAGACACGCCCAGTGTTGAAAGGGTGCTTGTGGTTTAGAAGGACAACTCTGGCAGAAATATGAAGGGCCAGTCAGAGACGCAATAGAAGTGGAATATTTACATAAGAGATGAGGGTATAAAAAGTCTTCAACTCAAATCAGCTAAACTTGAGAACTGGGACGTGAGAGAGAAAGCTGCTCAATATTAATTCACTGAGTCAATCAGCTGGCCAATTATTGAGGTGTGTTCCAGGCACTGTACTAGATGCAGCAGTTATAAAATGAAAAGGCCTGGTCCCTGCTCATGCTCTGAAAGGAGAGACAGACTTCGGGAATGGGTTTGGTGGCAAGGAAACCAGGACAACACCGAACAGGAGAGGGATCATGTCAGAAATGGCAGCCATGGCTGTGAGGAGAGAGAGAAATTAAACCCCAGTTAGAATAATGAATTTATTTAACATGATGTTAGAGGGACATCGGGGCATTGGTGCATTCATGTAAAGTGCAGTCAGAACATTTGGATCTAGATTCAGGAGAGAGTTAGTGACATCAACACTGAGATGTTGTCAAGAGGGGAACGATGAAGTAGAAAATATATCCCATGGATTAAGAACAAAGAAGAAAGGACTGTAGGAACAAAACCTGCCAAGCGTCTACACTCAAGTAGAGAGGAAAAGAAAACTGAGTGAAGACGACAGTGAAAAGAAAGTCGGAAAAGAAGCAGGTGTGTGCAATGCCAAAATACGCTAAGGAAGAAGGGAACTTTAAAAGAAAAGAAGGTTCAAAAATAAATGGGAGCAGAGAAGGGCAGGGTAGAGTAGGGAGAGAAAAGTCATAAGATTTGACAGTTGTTTATAAAGACCTTTGAGAGAGCAGTTTCACTCATACCTGCATCGAGTCCATGATGATCTTCCTTAGACCAGCAGTAATACATAGTGGACCAAGAGATTACAGATGCAGAAAACACTCCTTCTTTCTTTTCCTTTGGGTTTTTTGTTTGTTTGCATTTGGAGAAGACTTGAACAAGGCTTTTAGGCCAAGGAAAAGAAATAAACCTGCTACATACTCTCTATTCCCCAACAAAAAATAAAGACATCAACTCTAAGTTAGGGGTTTTCAAGCTTTTGAAAAACTTTCTTCTGGTCACTAGCTACATGTAGTGGTGGTGGTAATATATATAAATGAAAAGGCCATGGAGCCTGCCTGCAACCATGCCTGGACGGATTCTCACCACCACTGGGGTACATCTGGGATGGTGAGTGAGGTTGTACCGAAAGAGGCGAACAGTCACCCCCCAGAAGAGTTGAGACTCAAGAAAAAGGAGAGGCTGATGTGACTATTGATGTAGAATGATGTGCCATAAATATTAAGACATCTTGGGCAGAAAAAATTAGCAGTTAGGTTTCAAATGCATGCCTCAAATCCAAGTCTCAAGTGACAGGTGACTGAGCCGCCTCTCACAAGAGCAACGCAAGGTAATAGGCTACAATTTGCAGAGATGCCGGAGTTTCTTTATTTCAAGATGAATGTTGTTTCTCTTAAGTAATGCTGGGAAGGCCAGTTAGAAGTGACAATAGCAGTAAGTAAAAGAGAACTGATATTATTTCCAGAATCTGCAATATATGTGAAGACATACATACATACATGAGTATGTATAAATATACACAAATTCTATATACTGATTCATTTTATACGCAGATTCATTTTTCATATTAATTCATTTACTCCTCCTAGTTCTATGAGGCAAGTCCAATGATCATTTTCATTTTATACAGAAAATGAAAGACTCCCAGAGAGGTTGAATAATATCCACAGGTTGTCCAGCTAGTAAGTGGGAGAGCAGGACTTAAAATCAGTTCTACCCAGCTCCTAAGTCCGTGCTGAGTCAGTACTTGAACACCAACCACCACGATCTAAACCCTACTTCAGAGAGACCTAGTTGGGGTCTGAATGATAATTTGTTCCCTTCTCCTTAGTGCTCCTCTAAAGCAAAAAGAGAGATAATTTATTTTCCATTTAACAAATGGATCAATCTTCTAAGATTGTGGAAGAAAAAAATTAAAAAAAAAAAATCAACCCATTAGAAAAAAGCCTCGTAAGGCTGTGCATATTTCTGTGCACCAAGACAGTGAATGGCAAATCCTACAGGTAAAGTTTAACAAATGACCCAGCCTGTCTCTGGGGTACGTACAGTGATCACTATATTTCTCTAAGTCTTTCATACCCCATTCTCTCTCCTCCCATATAAGAAACAACTTCTGTCTCCAATTCTTAATAAACATATAATTATCAAAAGGTATTTGTTTTGATTTGTACAAACTTATCCAAATTTCTCTCTATAAACCCTTCCTTGAAAGGGGTTTGGCACTGACATGTTAGATTTCATAGTAATCACACCTACGCCCAGGGTTGGCTTCATGAGTGCGTGACCCACTGTGAAGTGGCCCAGAACCCCACTTTCGAAAGGTGCCCAGGCTCAGAAGGAAACTGAGCTTACTTTATTGCTCTGTCATGATCTTGAACTTCTTAACATTATTTTTGAACTTGCGTTTTTTAAGTGAAGTCTGATGGAACAATGGAGTGTGTGCATGAGCAGAGAGGAAAAAGCTTTATATTTTAGTACTTTTAGTGATGCTTTTAGCCTCTTTTTTGAACGGGATTTTAATTTTGTACTAGGCCCTAAAATTATGTGTTAATAACCAGCCCTGCCTATAACCCTCTACCGCAAAATGGGTTTCGTGTGTTTGGGTATTGTACTTAATACTTTACCTTCCCTTTTATTCATTTCCTTGTATTACATACCTTAATAGATTATGTACACCTTTGCGGGGAGAGCCACTATCTTTCCCATCTCTTTATCACAAGCTCGCCATATCTAAGTGCCTAATACAGTGCTAAGTACACAGAAGGCACTTGATAAATCTTTGTAAAGTCAGTGTATCACTCCAGTTAGATAATTCTTAACTATCCCATGATGACCATAACTGTATCTTTTCTAAATTACAAAATCTATCTGGTTCCCAGAACACTATAAAGTACCAACCTCCTCTTTCTATAGAAGTCTACAAAAATAATGGCCTCTTCCCTATTTGTAAGAAAAAAACATTTTAAATTAATAAAACTGATAAGTGACATGGTATTAGGTTTGTTTTTAAGGACTTTATTTCCTTTTAACTTTTTGTTAAATCTGAGCATCAAAGCATTTTTCCAAAGTTTACTGTTTCAGCACCTTAGATTCCAAAACATGGCAACTGACTTTTCCTAAGGGTTGAGCCCTACTTCATTCAATGTTTAATTTGAGTCAACAATGGCTAAGGGAACATCCCCAAATGCTTATCTCTCAGAGGGAGCAGATGTACCTACCAGCCTCTGGTGGTCTAAAGGCAAGTAACTGAGGTCAAGTTTCCATCTCTGATTCCCAGTGCTGTTATATCTTGTACTAGTGCTAGATTCTTGTGCTGGCCCAATTCAGGCTCTTTACAAGGATATGATTTATATCTTATGATTCAAGTTCATTACAGGTGACTATATCCAAGACAAATACTACAAGGAGCAAACAACTCTTCATATAATTCGCATTCTCTGTGGCTGGAATCACTGGATGCTAAAAAGTCACTTTTATGAAAAATACGAATTGAAACGGTTAAGTATCTCATAAGACTCCAGGTTCAACAGTTTTCTTTTTCCCATTTTGGCAAGCATAGAGATAAAGAACTCAGAAATGTGTCCTTGGCTACCACAAGGGGAGGGAGATCCAGGACACACATGGAATAAAGCAAAAGCCAATTTAATAATGATGTCCTTTATTCGAAGATGAAGGGAGACATCAGTTGTCCTCTAAATAGAGGGACCCAAAACCAAAAGGCAATGGTTGAGGGGTATAGGGGGTGAGCTAGAATGGGTAATAGCATGGGTATTTGGTATTCAGAACAATGGAAAAATGACAAGATAAAACTGAATTTGAGGAGGTGTTATAAGGGTTATAAGAGTCTCAGTTGCAACTTTTTCAATTAGCTTAAAAGAAGAAGTTGTTGATGTTTAACATTAGTTGTAATAATTTAAGAAGGACCAAATGTACACTGTGTTGAGATATTTTAGGCAGAGTAATCAAGACATGGAGAGCATACTTTATTCACACTGTGACTAAACCTAGCACACTGCCAAAAAATAGGATTTGGAACAAATTTTGGAATAAAAACTACTCATCTGTTTTGCAAAAAGAAATCAGAAGCACATCAGCGTAATCAGTAATTTTAAACTTGCCTATTAAGTCAGGACACTGATCGCTAACAGATGCATGTATTTGCAAATTTCTTCAACAAAGTTGACAAGCTTTGCATCACAGGTCTCTTTTTGCTGCCTGGAATATATGTTTCTGAATTTCTAACGATGCTCATTGCTAATGATTCTGAGTATCTTTGTCAGTTTCTATCGATCAGTCAGACACTGCATTGTAAGAAAGCCCAAAGATAGGCTTTTATAGTCAATAATTTTATAGGCTCAATGCAAATTGAGCAAAAAGGATTGGCACTAAGTAGTCAATGGAAAATTCCTTGCTTTTGGAACGATAGCCTGGAGGCTAAATGCGTAAACACTCTGGGTTTGCACCTGAAGCACTGAGGCAGAGGGCATAGGTTTTAAAACAAATTCTGAATGGGCAAACAAGCTTCCAGGGGAACTCAGAATGTAGTTCATGAACTACCTCATTTTGAAGTTACAAATACAATGTACCACAGGGGGGAATGTGATGTCCACAACTGAAGACTTATTTAAAGGTGACAATGAGAATGGAATAACTATACATAACTATGAATGAAGTTTTATCTCTGCTTCAAATTCTAGCAAGAACCACATATGAGCTGGGAATACCATGGCTACATACCACAATCCCCTGCATTCTCCAACTGGTTACATTTGTTAGCCAGACATTTCTCACAAATGTGGATTTTTATATGTAGGAATTTTAAAAAGAACACATATATTGAAGATCCATGATTGTGCTGAAGGTCTTTCATGAGAATTTTGAAAATTCCCTTCAAAATCAAACTGTTTTTCCCAAAGCAATGCCTGAGACATGGAAACAAGGTTTAAGCTGCCAAAGAATTCAACTGTGATGTTTGTATTCTAAAGACACTGGGATGTCATTTAGAGCTGTAGTCCCAACCCTCTGGCCGGTACCGGTCTGTGGCCTGTTAGGAACTGGGCCCATAGAACAGGAGGTGAGCAACAGGCGACTGAAGCTTCATCTGTATTTATAGCCACTCCCCATTGCTCGCATCACCACCTCCCCACACCCCCAAGCCCCATGGAAAAGTTGTCTTCCATGAAACCAGTCCCTGGTGCCAAAAAGGTTAGGGACCACTGATTTAGAACATGTATATTACCTTTGACCTGGAACTAAACTTGAGAAATTAGTGAATGTCTTTCTTGTGCCCACTTCCTTTAAAAATAACAAACAAATCCCCCAAAATACAGATAATGAGAGTATTTCGTTAAAAGAAAGAAACAAAAACAAATACAAAAAAAACTTGTTAGAAACAAAAATAAGTGTGTCAGCCAATAATTTTAAATACAGGAAGCATACAGATTTCTGGAATTAAAAATGAAAAGGAGAATATCAAAATGAATCTATTAACAATAGATTCATTGTTCATTTTATTCACTTTATTCATTTCATTCACAAGTGTGAATAAAAATCTCTCCATTTTTTCTGCTAGTCTCTTACTAGCCCCACCTCAAAACCACAATAAAGCCTTATTTTTGTGCTTTCACAGAAAATCTTCCTTTAGTAACCGACTTCCTTGCCATCTCTTTGGCACTTAGGTGATAAGATCGAAATTTGCCTACTGTTGGGCAACGTTCCCATTTACTTCTATTTAATATTAATTCATTTATGCTCACACATAAAAACCACTAAGGTAGTTACAGTACTATCACAAAGTCATAGATGAGGAAACTGAGGAACAGTGAGGTTGAATAACTTGCTCAGTGTCTTGAGTGGCAAATCTCCACAGTCCATACCTTTAGTCGCTATGCACTGCTGCCTCTCTGTCAGTCATTTGTACTTACTGGTGACTTATTTTGAAGAGTTTAATAGCACTTTATTTAGAGGACATTTGATAAATGGTGCTGGATGATTAAAATTCTATATGTAGAGGTGTGTACGCCTGTGCGATCGTGTGAGGATGTTTTATATCTGAGGTTTGTTTCAATGAGTTCATATACAGAGAAAAAGAAATTCACATTTTATTAAGGGGCTACAACGTGCTGGTCAGTGTGCGGCATTTTCTGCTAAGTTAATATTCAAAACAATCCTGCAAAACAAGTGCTGTAGTTTTTAATTCTAACATGTGTTTGTTAAATGGATATGGGAACTGAGGCTCAGCAAGGCTAAGCCAACTACGAAATTAATGTCATACAGGCAGTAGATGGCAGAAGGTAAGACACCCCACTCCAATCACGCTTTCTGGAAACCAATACTATTTGTCACTTTGTTCTCTTCTTTAGCTCCCAAAGACCCAGGGAGAGCTAAATGGTTCACAGGAACCAGTAGTACCCCAGATTGCTTTCTGCTCAGTATTTCTCATGGTAGAGTACATAATGGATGGTCCTCCTATTTTGTCAGAGCACTTTTAAGAATACCTCATTGATTTAGTTTATATCTCCCAAGCACTGGCAAATCCCTTTAAATTTGGAGATTACTGAATCCAGGAGCCTGGTTCCATCAATGGTCTTAGTGTACATGTCTTCCGTAAGTGTGGCCACAGTTGTTTCTGGGCTAAAATTGAGGTGACATTTCACAAATATACCCATGGATATAAATCTTTAAATATTTTGCATTCAAAAGTACCTGAACAGGCTTTCCAGAAATATTGAAATAAATGTAAAACCAAGGATTTCAAACATTTTGACCATGATTCACTGTAAAAAATATTTTGATACTGAGACCAAACACACCTGGATATATGTGAAAATACATACGTATAACCAAAAAAATTTTTTTTTACAAAACAGTGTGTTCTTTTACAACACATTTTTATATTTTCTATTCAATTTAGTTTCCTTTTTTTTTCCCCAAACACAAAACCCACAAAAGTCTTTACATGATTCCCTAATCACGTTGCAACCAACAGCTTGAAAAACAGGGATCGAGAACATACTGTTCCAATTTTAATTAATATTTTGTGCAGAATGGAATTAAATAGGCTTGTTCAGCCAAAATGAATAATATTTATTGATTTCCTTTCATCATCTCGCCTAAATGTACTTAAAATGAGACTGATATTTTTGTGTACCAGGTGGAGAGTAGACAGGTTCCCTTTTCAACACGTGTACCATTTTATGTCTTTTGAATTTCGTATCAGGTGAGGACATTGCCCACTGGAAAGTTAAATAAAATAAAATTTTCACCCTTCTGAAAATCAGATTTATAATTGGGGCTGTTTTTGCCTTGCTTGATTTCATTTTGTTCTGCGTATTTTAAGACTGATTTCTTAAAAACAATTTTTCCAGGAAGAGAAACTAAAGGTCTGTGATTTCTGGGGCACAAGTTTCCCTTTTAAAAATATTGATCCACCTTGGGCTCTTTTTCAATCTTATGCACTTTTGTAATTCTCTTAGTGTTTTCAAAATGGATAGCCAATGGTGTGTTTTGATAAACTTGGTCAATTTCTTTACTACATTAAAATGCAAGTACTAGTCTACTAGATTTAAATACATTCATCCCATTCAAATAGTCATTCAATAGATTTTCTGCCTACTACATTTTGGATTTTTACCCACTCTAAAATGACATATGATCCTAACCTCTGATAAAATATTTTTATCTTTAAATTTTAAAAGAAAAAAAGGTAAAGTTAATTTTTTGGTATGTTATTATCAATTTTTTTTAAAACACAGGGATAATTATTTCTCATTTGACATGCTTTATATTCTTAAGTTACTTAAAAAATACACATTTGGTCTGTAGAGCAATGGAGGGGGAAACTTGAAAACTGTATTAGCATAGGAGCAAAATATTGCTATTAGTAGACTGACCATCCATTGCTGCCACTTTCCTTATGGACCTTCCTTCTAAGAAATACACACTTGAGCCAGAAGAAGATACAGAAGCCTGAATACTCTACTACTTACAAATTTCTTTCAAATCAAAAGCAGCTCACAAAGTTGGGAAGTCTTGTCTGTCTTGACCATTTGAAAGAGGAAGTGTAGACTACATGGAAATTCTGTCACTCTCAGGAGAGAGAGGGTTAAATTCTGCAGGAGACTTAGACCTTCAATACAGCAGTGAGTCATGGAAAAATGCAGAGACTGGCTCCTGCTTTAATTCTGCTGTCTCCAAAAGCAGCTACATTTGATTGTCCTGCAGCTGATGTAGCATTATGTGTCAGAAGAGCTAAATAACTTCTATAACTCAGAAACAGTTGTTTTTTTTTTTTAATGTTGGGGAGAAATTTGTTTAAATGCCAAAAGACCTCTGGGCACATATACAAAGTTTGAAAACATTTCATGTAAGAGTGAGGACAGAGATAAGTAATCTCCTAAGATAGGAATGGTAAGAAAGGGTATCTAGGGAAAAGAAGGTATGTCCTAATAAATATCAGGTGGACAGTGAAATGTGTATATGGACTGCATTTGAACTCCATTCCATTAGGGGCTAATACCTTGCTACTAATAATTGGATTATTAAAATGGTGCCGATTGCTCAAACCTTGCACCCAAAGCACTGGACTATGTCATCCAAAATTTTAAAAACACAAACACTTTTCATAACAAAAGTTCCCTCAGACTTTTGACCTCTGTATTTCTGGCATTACCCGAAGCTAGAACTTGTAGGGGTTGGGGAAGTAGCTTCTGATCACTAACTAGGGTTTTCTCTTCACACTGTTTTGTTTACTGATTTCTTCACCAAAGCTAGGGATCGTCCCTTTAGCTACTGCAGCATTTCTACCAGATGCGACAAATCACAGGGGTGTATTTTGACTGCTACTCTGTCATGTGAACAACAGAAACACTGAAACCTTTTACCAGTCCCTGTGCTTCATCTTTGTTTTCCACATTTCCCCCAAATATTTGTAAACCGCTCCAGAGAATTCTTCTTTTAATATTTTAGTCTTCTTACCTCTCCTAGATTAAAATGTTAAAGCTTACGTTAATAAAATAAAATTTGTCATTAATTGGAAATAATGTTGCGTCTCCACTATATATTTTGGCATTGTCATGTCAGTATTGCGGCTGATTGGAGGCCTGGGAAACAATTTATTTTAATGTAAGAGAACCAAACACTAGAAATTATTTCTGTGTAAGTTATTTCAAGGTTCTGAAAATGGTCTGATCATTTTCATTAGTATATTCTTGTGACAGGATTCATGTTTCATTATAAATAAAACTTCTATCAGAATTGGTGAAATACAAAAGGTGTTTCATATTATATAAATACAAACAAATATATCTTAATTCCCACTAATCTTTTACAGTCTAAAGGAAACTTCTCTTTGCATTTCTCTGTATTCATCATCATTGTTAAATTGCCACAAAGTTGCTTTCAATTTTTTAATCACTTGAGAGAAGGTAGCAGTACTGGCATGAACTTCAGACCAAGTAACTTAAGCAAGTTTGTTGCCCTCATTTTCCTCTATTAATCAACCTCAATTTACCAGTCATCAGCTTTCCATAAGAAATGTAAATGTAAATTTTCTAACATTCACTTTATTAATTCAAATATACATTTATAGGGTTTTAAAAAATATTATTCCACCATTACTAATTTGTTTAGATATGAAATGCCCCAAATTCTAAAGAAAGTAATACTTAAGGCTATGCATTACATTTGCTAGATAACTGTTTCAGGTCAAAAAAGATTGCTCCGAGCTCTCTGGCTGCTGCAGGCAGCACTGCTTACCTCCCAAGGGGCTAGGGATCTTGTGCACAAAACTGCTTCAACTTCAGCCTAAGAGATGGAATTCAGCAAGCATGGAGTTGACTTTTGCTATAAGAATGATAATTGCAGGACTACTAAATCTTGCACCTTCTGTATTCAGACAAACCTGATGAAAAATGGGTCAAAATTTGAGGCTCAATATTGGCCTTCTTTGGCAACAGAGCCCATCCTCGGTAATCCATGGAAATGGCAGGCAGGGAGAATAGGGAACATCTCCAAAACTCGTTTTAGCAACGTTCCAACAGTTTTAGTCACTGGAGCTCCTAACAAAGAGCAGAATTTAAGGTTCTTCTTCAATTCTCAGCCCACCCTCGAGGTGAGGTGAGAGAAAGGGAAGGAGGGGAGCGGTGGGCAGATTTTTTACTCTCTCTTTACTGAGGAAAAAAAGAAAAGCAAAAAAAGACAAGGAGGAGGAGATTAAGACAAACATGTAAAGCCACAAAGAAAGGGAGAATGATGACTGTTTTCAAGTGATTTGCATCTTTTAGAAGACCTAGAATAAAAGGAAAGCCCTCATGAAAAGCACAAAAACACTGCCTTACCTCATTTCTTCCTGAAGGACAGATTCCCCAGGACTAAATATTTGTCTGAAGAGGAGACTTGTTGCTAAACAATACATGCATAGTAATAATAATCACCTTATATTTAGCAATTACTTTGAGTGTGTAAGCAATGAGACAATTCTAAAGTAAAACAAGAAGACTCTTTTCAACAAATTAGCTACAAATTTTTTTTAGTACAACCATGATATAGAAGGATTAGCAACAAATTTAAAACTTCAAAAACACTGTTCTAAAAAAATTTGTCAAGTTAGACAATATTCCAATGAATACTGTCACTGTAAAACATTTTTACTTTCCATTAAAAAATATTCTTCCATTGTAATTATCTACAGACTCAGTTAAAAAGACATACAAGAAAACCAGTCTCAATACCTGGTAGATACTGCCTCATATTTGACCTAAACAGGAAAGGATCCAACATGATTCAATATATTCACTAGACTTATTGCTGAATAACTGTAGGCTAAATAAAAAATAATAACCTACTATGAAAAGCTGAAGACCATTCAACACCAAGGACGTGAAAAGAAGTCATTGGCCTCTGAAGGAATTCTCTCATATATTTTGTTGATTCCAACGACAACCCATAAAATCAGCAAAATAGTAAAAAATTAGCTCTAATAAAGTCTGTGGTTAATATTAAGAAGTCTTAGAGAAGTGACAAAAGGTCAAATTATAAGAGAAATGCCTAGCCTATGTTGAGGGTTGAAAAAGCCCTCTATGAGAGCAGATTTAACCATATAAGGCCTGGTCTCTAGTTGGAAAAGAAGTGTAGTCTTGATAGAAGTTCTAAGATATTCAATCTGCAGTAATATACACTGAATTCAGCACTCCAGAGTTTTATACGTTATGGCTTTATAAATGATAAAAACATAAAATTTAAGTGTTTCACCAAACTTCACCGTAATTACTTCAAGGAAGCTGGATTACAGACAACTTCCATTTTTTCTTTGACCTATTTCTGTAATGTGTACATTTCTTAAAATGAGCATATTTTTTCTGTTGACAGAAAAGAGGTTTTTTTGTAATAAATAAAGAACAGAAAAAAGGTGCAAATACTTAGAAATATTATTCTTCATGGGTGGAAGAAATTTGATAGTCATTACACAGGCGGTTGGAGTGAGAAATCCCATGAGCTCCATTTTCAACTTCTTTTCTAAGAAATCATTTAACTTAACCCAAGACGCAGCAACCAAGACACAGAAGTTGAAAGACTTGCCTAGTAAGGAAATTCAGGAAGGGAGGCTTGAATGCAGTTCTTCTATCGAAGGCAGTGGTGGGAATGCTGGTAAACTGCTTTCGCTCTGGGCTTAAGAGAATGTAAAATGTCTAATATCAAATAGACAAACCAGATATCGTAAATTTAAGGAAGCATTTCAAGAGTTATTAACAAAATACTATAGTTTTGTATAAAAATAACCACGGATTTTAAACACACTTTTGAATATGTTCCTAAAATGGCATACATATGTTAAAAAAAGCCTTTTATCTTCTTGTCATATTTCAGTTCAAATAATAGCTCTGGAAGCTACTATATGAGAGAAAATACTGTCCCATCCCTTTAGATAAGCAAATATCATAATCTTCCAGAAATAAAAGTTTCTACAACTTGCTGATACCCTCATCATGGTATTTTATTTTTTGTAGGTTCCATGTTTCTAAGCATCCAGCTAAGTCTCTCCTGCTTTGATTTCAGTTCCCTGGCTCTTTTTTGGTCACTCTCCCTCATGCCACTAAAGACAGTAATTAAGTCCTGCCTTGAACGATTAAGGATTTGCATTAATACTCACTGGTTGCCCTGAACTCAGGCTATAAGACTTGGGGGTGGGGGGAAACCCAAACTAACATTCCTTTCTTTTTCTTATTTTCTTTCATTCAATTTTAAGACATCTTTATTAGTTCTGAAAACTGATCATAGAAAGTTAATTTCACTTTACAAGTTATAAATATGCAAGCCATAAATTTAAGTTGAAAAGTTTTATTTAATACAGGCTGAGCACCCCCAATTGGAAAATCTGAAATCCAAAATGTTACAAAACCCAAAACTTTTTGAGTGATGACATGATGCTCAAAGATCATGCTCAAAGGAAATGGTCATTGGAGCATTTCAGATTTCAGATTTTTGGATTGGGGATGCTCGAACAGTAAGTGAAGGAGCTCAGGAAACTTCATCCCAGAACATGGATCTCTGGTATAATCAGTATTTTGAATTAAAGGCCCTTAGAGATCAACAGACACTGGGAGAGACCTTTCCCCTATCTACATATAGACTCAAGGGATGCACAAAGAGAACAATTGTTTTTCCTTCCCTTCCTTGTTATCTTATTATCTATTGCAGAAAAGAAGACCAAAAATGCAACCACATCTGTACAGACTCTTTCACAAGATGTCTCTCAGCCTCCTTCAAATGCCACAAAGAACTTTATTATAAATTAATCTCTGTTTTTCCATCCATTCTCCCTAGTGATCATTTATCGTCCTTCAACAGAATTCCTCTTCTCCCCCTCCCATACCCTATTTTGCTAGAATCCAAGTCCCCATTCTTTCTGTAACCTCAAGATGGTATATATATGCTTCTGAACCCTTTGAGGGTAGGCAATCACTCTGTGGTTCTCCCCTGTGTGCACATTAATAAATGCGTATGCCTTTTCTCTTATTAATCTGTCTTTTGTGAGTTGATTTTTCAGTGAACCTTCCAAGGTCAAACAGGAAGTTTTTCCTTCACCCCTACATAAGTATAATGCATATATTCCAAAATCTAAAACACTTTTGGTGTCCACGCATTTCGGATAAGGGATACTCAATCTGTACAAAGTATTCAGTTTATCTCCCTAACATCCGCCCATGAATTACTCTTTTATTAAGCTGAATATCATATAGGCTTTTATATTATAAATCTTCATATAACGATTACAGATAAAAGAATCACAGAACTTGAGAGCCGGGGAGACTTTTAAATAATGTTACCATAATCATTTTACCACTGACACGGTAAAAATTTCAGATGGTCACAACACATTTGTTGTCCTTCAATTCTGATGCTAATCTTTATTTTATTAGAGGAATTTTGTATGTTAGGAAGCATAGCTTGGTGTGTGTATGTGTGTGTCGTTGGGGCAATGTTTTCTCTCCTGTTAATCTATATACTGTCAGTTTATTTCATAGACTCAATTACTGAACCTTCAGAGAATAAAGTTTTCTCTCCCCTATAGTGTGTAATATATATATCTTGCTTTGAGTTTCTTACAAGTATTTGTCATTCCCCATCAAATAATCTCCACAAAATCCCCGTGAGATAGATCGTAAGCAGACAATGGATGAAGGGCAGTCACTGGATGCCTAAGATCACGGCATGGGACGAGGGCAGGATTGACCCCCTTGCAGGCCAGCTTTATGGGTGTGCCACATGTGTAGTCCTCAGCGCCTGGCACTCACAAGGGCCCCATTCTTGCTGTAACACTCTGTTGTCACTGCTTTGAAATTCTTAATTTTTAAACAAGTAGCCCCACATTTTCATGTTATTCTAGGACCACATATTGTGTAGCCTTTCTGCCACCTTGCCTTTAATACCCACTGCCACCCCACGACAATCTCTAGAAGAACTACAAACACAGTGCATTCGGCCAGCGCTCCATGTTCTTCCTCAGGCCTGTTTCGTTTGTTGCTGTTTGTTGAGAAGTTTATCACAGCACAGTACAGAGCTTACTCAAATGCAATCTCATTTTCCCACCTCATAATTTTCCACGTTAACCTCCTCATGCTACCCTTTACATACAGAACATTGCCCCTTATTTTTCTAAGGAGTCAAATGCCTTTTAACATCTTCTAAGATAGCTTCTCAAAATATATTTTACCATGTTTTGTATTTGCTATGACTTATTTCCCCCTCTCCTGTTTAAAATTATTTATTTATTCATTTATTTATAAGCACAGGGTTTCAGGGTTTTTTTTTTTAATGTATGACTCAACTTATTTAGTTTTTTGAGATCGGTTGTCTCACTATGTTGCCCAGGCTGGTCTTAAACTCTTGGCCTCAAGTGATCCCCATACCTTAGCCTCCTAAGTAGCTGGAATTATAGGTGTGAGTCACTGTGCCCATAAAACAAATTTTTAGATTGATTTTCTAGTTGGAAGGACCAACCCCCTAAATGACTGCAGTCCAAGCAAAAGCAAAGACAACAGCAAAGAAAGTAAACTTGCCAGCACTTTAATCCTGGTGTGTCCTCTACTTTTGCCTCAAATTCTGGCACTTGATTTGACTTGCCTTTGTTGCTTCGCCCTGTATTGCATCTAGGTCTCTCTTGGAACCGAAACATCCTAACAGCAGTAAGCACAGTAATGTGTATGGAATTTTCATCAATACATTTGACCTTAGAATCATACCCTTGAGCACAGGGGAGAGCTTAGGCTTGACATATTTTTCCAAAATGGTGTGTGCTCACTCCCGTGCAAACATGTGCACCCCGGCCAGTCTTTTTTTATTAACTTCAAACGAACCGACATGAAGTAGAGTGAAGTCTGAGTGTGCTTTGGCATTTTCTGCTTGGTACATGTCTGCCAGGCACTCCTGGTGTTGAGGCACTGGCACAGAACTGTCTCACCTCCAGGAGCAAACACAGCTCCTCACAATTACCAGGGGCCCTGCAGCCAGGATTCTCTTGGCTGTTACAACTTCACTACCAGCTGCACTGTCATCAGCTCAGGTCGACATTCCCACACCACCCAGAAGGAGCTTGTTCTGTCAGAGTTTAAGGAGGAATCAGCGCCTTTGTGAAAAAAACCCTCCCAACGGGAAGGCTAGAAAAATGAGCCAGAAGCAGTAACTGGGGTCTTTTGAAAACTAGTTTTTAAAAGGCCTCCTTTTTCCTTCCCATTCCATCTGTTCTCTAACCCTTCCATTAACCCCCAGAGTCTCTTGTTCTTGCTCCCTTCCCCAGAACTTAAGCAACAGACAAAAGACACCCTTCCTCACAAGTCAAGAAAATTGGAATGGACTTGAGTATGGGTAAGGCAAACCTGAAGAGGAAAATTAATAAACCACCACAGTACCTAGACAGATACCATAAACGATCATGATTCACAGGATAATTCTAAAATAAGAAAAAGATGCAAATATTTTTTAAATGGACAGAATTTAGAATTTCTAAAATACCCATATAATCATTAGGCTTAGTGCCTACTGAAGAAGCACATTTCATACATGTTCATTTTTTTAAAAATCTGTATTCAAACCCAACTGTATCAAGTTTACCTGCTGCATAAACGCCAAAATACTAAGACTTTCAAAAACAATTAGCTCAAATACATATTTTTTTTCCATGAATTTCACTTTAGAGGTTTAGTCCACTGATTTGTAATTTGTCACCTTTTGTCTTTTTCAGCAGTATGTCATTAAGTCTTTAATTTGGCGTTTCCTGTAGCCTGCAGTAGGATATATGCTATTTTAAATCCAAGGATTGCAGACATAGACGGTGGGTAAAAATCTGTGAACCATAAGTAAATTCTTATAAGGAACATACAAAAAAGATTGTTCTTCAGTCAGACTTAAGCCATTACTTTTTTCTAAAGAAGAAAAGGCACAAGTTAAGAAAAAGGCACCGTCAAAGACCTTCTGCCCAAATGTGCATCTCCATGAAGTTTCCTGCTGAGTGCATATGAATGCACCGTGATCTGGGAAAAGGATCCAAATAGGATTTCAAACATCCAAAAATTTTAACTCAAACATTTAGGTATTTCACCATGCTGCTATTCATTCATTCACTGATTTTTTTTGTCTTAGTTTAAAGAGATGCTAAACAAAAGGAGGCAAGCTCTACATGTATTTACATTCCAAAACTAAGCTCCCCGCACCATCCCCCAAGTCTGTCATCCCTTCACAGCTAAACAAACCGTAAAGTCCAGCCCTAAACTGGGGAAGAGAAGCAACAAACATGGTAAGAAAGTTTCTCCTTTTTCTTTGACAAAACAAAACACTCAGAGTGAGTAATGTATTCTAGTTCCCAATGTTATTTTTTCCTATGATTTGTGCGTTTTAAGATAATGTATGTAGGCTAAATTAAGGACCATGATAAGATTCTTTATGAATTTGGTACTATTATGGTCTTTATTCTTAAACAGTTTTTGGTCAATGAAATGCTGTGGCATCTTCACTAATAAGTTTAATGAAAAAAAATGTGTATAGTAACTTGTTTATAAAATTGATGAGTTAATTATAAAGTATAAAACACTTTCTGAAACTCCCTGAACAAGACATTTTTATTTTTTAAGTTATAATATAATGTCCTTAACACAGTTGAGAAGTACGTAAGTGTGTCATCTAATAGTGAAGGTTTTTCCAAGTGATTTTATTTATAACTTTATCCATATGTTTCAAAGTAAACTAAGTATTATTTAAATAAACTGAGTATTATTTAAGTAAGCTCACGTTTGCTTGGAGATAAGGTAAAAGTAATTAATTCCCTGGTATTCCTTATTTTTAAGAGACTCTGCACTAATATTTTTGGAATCTTTATCTTAGCAAATGACCTGAGACTCTTCACTGCAACTTCAGGTAGTGCTTGGTAAATCTGCAGAGGGCTATACCTATAAATCTATTATTTGTTGGAGGGATTTATTAAAAGCTTTCAATTAATATTACATTGAACAATAGTTGAGTATATTTGGGCCATAATAAAATCAATGAATTACCTAAATCTCTGAATGTATTTACAAATTCTCAAATTTCAAATTTAGATCTTCTATATAGACACAATTCCAGAAATATAATAAACTGTATCCTAAATTTGAAAAAGATATGTGATTATAATATTATGACATTCTAAAGCTCATGTCAACCAACATAGCCCTTACAAACATATATACTTAATTCTGTCAAAAATCTAGAACAAAAAGTAGTATTTCTAATTGGGTTGCTATAAATTGAAGAATCAAGTATAAATTTAAGTACCATCTACCTCCATTTAAAACATAAAACAGACTTATACTTTCACTGTTTTTCACAAAATACCTACAAAAGCATTAAACTCTTTCATCTACAGCACACTTTGCAATTATTCTCTTCTTCTCACATCTGAAAAGCAAATTAGCAGTTCTCAAATGTGATGCTACAACACCAGTCAAAAATGTAAGCTCTGAGCTTTGTTAAAACTAGTCTGACAAAAACTAAATATATCTGTAGATCTAAAAGAAATATAACCAAAAAAACCCTAAAGGAAACATAGGAATATTAAAGTTACTTATAAATGGAAAAATCATCTATCTAAAATACTAAAACAAGACTTTAAAAATCAGTGGTGATCCTCCTCTCCCCACAGGATCAGTGGAGACTGCATGAGGAACCTGGACTTGCCCTGGGGTAATGAGGCATCTCTTCCCCTCCCCATAGGAGTAATGTCAGAGGAGGCCTATTAGGACTTTCACCACCACTCAGCAGTAATAAGGCCAATCCCTCGTGGTGTCAGGAGAAACTATACTAGGAGCGGTAAGGAAGAATCCCTACCTTTCTCAGCCAGGGAGGTTTCAGAGGAGGGCTAGTAGGGAGCCTGAACTCCCACCCATGCCAAGAAATAATGAGGTGCACCTACCCCCCAGGTGTCAACGACGGCCTAGTGAGTAATCTGGACATCCAACACCATCCGATAAGTAAAGAGGTAGGGCAGTATCAAAAGACATCTACTAACCAGAAGATTTCAAAAAGATCCATTTGGAGTTTCACAAAACAATGGCCAAAATGTCTAAGATTCAATGGAAAATGACTTGTCATACCGAGAACAAGGAAAACCTCAACTTGAATTAGAAAAGACAGTCAAGAAGTACCAACACCAAGTGACACAGATGTCAGAATTATCTGATAAGGATTTAAAATCAGCCATCATAAAAATGCTTTAATGAGCAATTATAAAGATGTATGAGACAAAAGAAAAAATAAGTATCAGGTAAGAACAACCAGACATAAATTTTAGAACTGAACAATATAATAATTGAGCAATACAAAAACTCAGTGAGTAGAAAAAGCATAATGAAGAGAAGAGAGGAAACAATCAGTACACTTAAATGCCTTTAATAGAAGGACAAAGATTGCCCAATCTGAATAATAAAGAGAAAATAGGCTGAAAGCAATGAACACAGCCTCAGAAATCTGTGAGACAATAACTAAAGATCTTATTTGTATTGCTGGAGTTTCAGAGAAAAAAAGGAAAAGGGTAGAGCTAAAATTTTTTTCTAAGAAATAACAGCTGAAAATTTCCCAAATTTGGCAAAAGACATAAACCTACAGTTTGAAGAAGATTAGAGAACTCCAAACAGTTGATAAACCCAAGAAAACCCATGCCAAGACACATCATAATCAAACTTCTGACATATAAAGACAAAGAAAAAGTTTGAGGCTGGGCGCGGTGGCTCACGCCTGTAATCCTAGCACATTGGGAGGCTGAGGTAGGCGGATCGTTTGAGCTCAGGAGTTTGAGACCAGCCTCAGCAAGAGTGAGACCCCCTCACTACTAAAAAAACAGAAAGAAATTAATTGGACAACTAAAAAGAAAAAAAAAAGAAAAAAGAAAAAGCTTGAAAGCAATAAGAGAGAATGACACCTTACCTAAAGAAAAATAATTCATGTGACAGCAGATTTCTCATTAGAAACCATGGAGGCCAGAGGGAAATGACACAACATTTTCATGTGCTAAAAGAACAAATCTGTCAACCCAGAATCTTAGTGGAAACATCCTTCAGAAATGAAGGGAAATCAAGACATTCTCTGATGAAGGAAAACTGAGAATGTGTTACTAGAAGACCTACCCTAAAAGAATGGCTAAAGTTCTCAAAACAGAACAGAAATGATAAAACAACGAATACTAGAACAATAGGAATAAAAAAAAATGGAAAGCATAAAAATATGGGTAAATACTGTTGGGGCTCAGAATACGATGCCCCCGTGGCACTTTGGCACGCTGAGTGCTTTGGATAAAGGAGAATCAAGGTCTCTCTCACTTTTTCCTGCCCACGTCCACCCTCACCCTGTCCTTCCCAGAGTGATAGGAGAGGCTTTCTCTGAAATTCCCTTATCTAAAGAAAGATCCTCCAGAAGGAATGTAATCATTTTGAGCCCCGTCTCTATCATCTCATCAAACAGGGAAGATTAACTCACAGGAAAAGAGATTAAAGGTCAATGCCACACGTTCTGAGGACTGCTACCTGAGAGACTTTATCTGCATAACGAGACAACCTTTGTTTGCCATGTGTTTTCTCCCCTCAACCTCCTAAGCTGTCACCACCTCCCTCCAGAAAACCCAAGCCCCTCTTTCTTTCTGTGGCTCAAAATGCTATTTAAGCTTCAACAGTTTGGCCCTTCCTTGAATCCCATTTTTGTGGGGCTCCCATGCATACGCACACCATACTTTTGTATACCTTTTCTCCTGTTAATCTGTCTGCTGTCAAGTTTATTCTAGAGACTCAAGTATCAAAACTTCAGAGAATGGAAGGAAAGTTCCCTTTGCCCCTACTGCCTTCTCTTGAGATAAATTATGTTTGATAGTTGAAGGAATAATCCTAACGCTGTCTGATGTAGTTCTCAATGTTATCAAATAGGAGGTAAAAAGAAGGATAGAAATCTTTAGAACTGAAAAATAAAATATTAAAATTAGAAACTCAGTGAATAGGCTCAATAGCAGAATGAAGAGGTCAGAGGTCAGCAAACTTGAAGACTGAACAACAGGAATTACCTAATCTGAACAACAGAAAGAAATAAGGCTGAAAAAATAGAGGAAATATTTAAGACATTTATATTATAAATGACGAGGGTACAGGGATGTACAAGGAGGTAAAAATGTTTACATTTCACTCAAATTAGTAAAACGTTGACATCAATAGACCATGACAGATTCTGTATAGTGTAATACCTGCAACAACACTAAAATAACTATACAAATAGATACATTTTAAAACATTACAGATAAATCAAAATGGAATTATAAGCAATGTTCGAGTAACCTGCAGGAAGGCTGGAAAAACAAAACAGTGAAAGGTAAAGAGAGGGTTAAAATAAAAAAGTGAAAGGGTTGACTTAAACCCTAATCTTTAAATGATGGGAAGCACCGTATCTTGACTGTGGTGGTAATTACATAATTCCACACATGTGAAAAAAATGATACAGAACTATATACACACAACATACTGTTGGGGCTCAGAAACCAATACCCCAAAATATGGTGCTTTGATATGCTGAACTGAAGAAGAATCCTCAAGGTGTTTCTGATCACCCCCCAACCCCGCATCTCTCAATCCTCTATGTCTCCCATAGCACAGGACAAAGTTGTTTCCTGACATTCTCTTATTCTCCTAAAGTCTGGACTCACCAAAGAAGAATCCAATTACCTCTGGTCCCTTCCCTGAGTTTTCGTTAACTGAACTCATATCACAGGAAGAAATACTGAAGTCTGTCAACACACCTGGACAGACTTTTGTCAGAGGCCGTTGTCTGCTCTGTGGGCCCAGCGGATTTTGTTCCAGGCCACTGTAAGTTCTTTAAGACCACTGAATTTCCCTAAAAATAATTTGCTACCCCCCTAAAATCATCCACACTTCCCCATCTCCCTTTGTCCAGAGAAGAAGAGTATACAACCATTGGTACTCCACTGCGTGGTGGAATAACCATGCTGTGATTCTCTCCTGTGCACGTCAATAAATTTGGAAGCCTTTTCTTCTATTAATATGCTTTTTCCCTTCACCCCTACAATACCAATGCCAATATCCTGGTTTGATATTGTACTATACAGTATTATAAAATGTAATCATGATAAAAACTGGGTGAAGGCTACACTGAATTATCTTTGTAACTTTCTATGACTCTATAATTATTTCAAAATAAAAATCAATGGCAAATATGTAATATGAAGCTATGTGAAGATAATGGTACTTTTGTAGCTTTATGAAGAGAAGCAAACGTGTGATTAACATGTACTATAAAGTTAGATTCATCCAGAATTTAATACTTTGCACTGCATAAAAGTTAGTAAAATAAGTTTTTAAAATTAATATTTAACATAATTTCACTTGTCATTTTAGGGTCAGTATGGCATTAACTCAATTCATATAATTATTACATCTCTAGGAATAAAATAATGTATATAATGAGGATTCCTAAGCAAGCCTATGATTTACTTTGCAAATATTTAAGAAAAATGTATTTATGTTCATCATGGTATGTAACCCTATTTTCCCATATCTAAACAACATATGGTTACTCATATTTAATAGAACAGCTAACAATAATAATCCATTACTCAATAATCTGGATAAAGAATTTGCAGTGTCAAGAAAAAAATATATATACAAACATATATGTATGTTCGTCTATAGTTAATATAAATACAAAGTAAAGTATAACATAAAATCCAGAGCCTTTTTAGAAGGCAATTCAAGGGAGAAAAAGCTATTTGTATTGCATTTACTAAATAAGTTAATGTTGAACAAACATTTCGTGAAGGGTTCAACATAAAGTGATACAAAAATGATAAAGGTAGGTTATATATGTGTAATTGCAGTATGTGTTTGTGTTATACATATATATATATATTTAAAACATAAATTTTCTATTTTTTTGTTTTTACTTAAACCAATAAAGATAAAGGGAAAAAAGGGCTAAATTCCAGGCTGATTTGATGTCTACAGAAAAACATGAGAGCACTTTCCTGCCATTAAATGGAAATGATCCTTGGGTTAAACAGTCGTTTCTTTGTGAAGCAAATGGAAAATAAGGATGTAACAACTGAAAACTTAAGTATGTCCTCACCTGAGTTTCCTTATATCTGCTAGCTGAATACACACTTGATACGATTATAGAGAGACAAAGGAAAAAAAAAGCAAACAACACTCATGTATTGAAAGCATTCTCTATGCCAAAAACAGCAAACCTAATATCATAGATTATGAAGGAGATTCTGCAAGGAAACGGAGAATTTAATTCAATTTCTTAAAATTAATTGGAACCTTGAACATAAGATGTTAAATTGATATAGAACCTGAGGCAAACTTCTAATACATCATGATCACATTTTCATAAACAAGGATTTAAAAATTGGAAAGTGCCATAACCAAAAGACATGTGGTTCTTTCTGAATAAAAGCAATGCAAAGTGATAATCACTTTTTTTTTCTTCATTTTAGTGGAGAAAGATCCTATACTACGGGCAAGTTTTTTGTTTGTTTTGGTAATTACAAAATTTGATCAAACTGGTGAGAAAGCTATTTTCCAGGGATAAACTGACAAGGAAGGGATTCTGAAAACTTAAACTATAAGGGTATCATCTTATAAGAATAATTAATTTCGGGGATATTTAACTTGCCATAAAAACCAGGATAGTGTGAAATTTTTGGTCCTTTTTCTTAGAAATATTTATAGAACTTTTCAAACTGTAGGTCTTATGATTTTGTACCATCTCTCTTTGGCAGAAATATTATATCATCTTCCTATATTTCAGCCTCTTCCAAGAGGCAAAGGGCTTGATGGGCTAATTTCCCCAAACAAACCAAGAAAACCCAAATAAATTTTTAGTACCAAGGTTGTAGCTATTTATCAGAGAAGCAAGTAATTTTATATGTTAAACCATTTCCTTATAGTTTTTATTAGTAACTAACTGAGTTAATGCTGAGTTTTTAGACTAACTTGTTCTAACTTTGTCTGACACATAGTAAGTGCTTGATAAATAATTGTTGAGGGAATAAATAAAAAACATATTCAGTGTATACTAACAAAGTTTATCTTATTTATAATCTGTCACATAGCAAAATTATAGCTTTCAACATATAGTTTTGAGTCTGAACATTCATGAGGGCAAAAGGAAATATTCTTGAGGTTGTAGGGGGTAAACTTTCTAATTAGCTTACAAAAGCTAAGTAGGACCATAGGAGACGTAGGTAGAGCTGAGGCCTGCCACCATTGTAAATGCTGCCTCAGTCATTATGCCATTATTTTTGGAACAGCACCTGGAACAATAAGGAGAGATACCAACGAATAAGTCGTATTAGAAGGACTGGGCTTTTGAGGGTTGTGACAAACAAACCGAGCTGGCAAAGGCCACCATAATGAAAAAATGCTCAACATCTCTAATCATCAGGGAAATGCAAATCAAAATCATAATGAGATATCACTTATCTCCAGTGAGACTGGACTCTATGAAAAAGTCCCAAAGTAATAAATGTTGGCGTGGATGCGGAGAGGTAGGAACACTTATACACTGCTAATCGGACTGCAAACTAGTGCAACCTCTGTGGAAAACGATATGGAGATACCTTAAAAAGATACAAGTAGAATTACCATTTGATCCAGCAATCCCATTACTGGACATCTACCCAAAAGAACAAAAGACACTCGATGAAAAAGACACCTGTACCTAAATGTTTATAGCAGCACAATTCACAATTGCAAAGATGTGGAAATAATCCAAGTGTCCATCAATACATGAGTGGATTAATAAAATGTGGTATATGCATACCATTTAGTACTATTCGGCTTTAAGAAACAGTGATGATATAGCACCTCTTGTATTCTCCTGGAAAGAGCTGGAACACATTCTACTAAGTGAAGTATCCCAAGAATGGAAAAACA